>VYZQ01002565.1:2064-15392 GCA_013400655.1 Mystacornis crossleyi | reverse complement strand
AAGAGTTGGACTTCAATGATTCTTGTGGATCACTTCCAACTCAGAATATTCAGTGATTCTGTGATTCCCTCAATGCCTCTGTAACAGATATTGAAGACTGTGTCACATCTAAAGGGTGACCGACAGGTTTCCTGCAACTGTTTAAATAATGCAGGGGGCATTGCAAAGTCTTGGATTTCACTCTGGACTCCCTCTTAAATTCAGTCTCTTTACCAACATCATATAACTATTCTCTACGAAATCCGACTTATTTTTGTCTTTTTTCTCTGTCTTTCCACATGAATCACATTTTCTCTGAAAGCTGATGTCAATCACAAATGATTGTTTCTACTGGCAAGAGAACTACCTGAAGTGATTAGACTGACTTGTCACATTTGTAAAGCAAGGAAAACATATGTGCAAACAATGCCCCGATTTACAAGAAACTATGTTCATTCAAATCAACACTTAAAAATGCTAGGGGATTTATTAGCAAATGCTGCTTATGTAGGAGTTTTCTGCATACATCCCAGCTTTCTACAATAAAGCCATGGAAAGAGAAAGGCAAACTGTGTGTGGAACACAAGATTCCTTACATGCAGGACTCCATGGGATATCATTTCCCTCTATTGTTTCCCTGTTTACCTCCACCCTTTGTTCATTTGCCAGCTTCTATTTGAGTGTGGTTACCTGGAGCCAGAGCCTGCACTGTGGGCGAGGTGACAGCGATGAATGTGGTTCCCTTACTCCCACACCACTTTGCAACATCAGATGAGGAAAAAAAAGATTCCTGACTTGCTTGTTCTGGCAATGTACGAAGGAATGCTTTGCTCTGTCTTTTGTACCTGCATGCGTGTTTGCTGAAACAAGAGGTGCCCAAGCTTTTCCAATCAGTGATCCCATTAAGCATCACTGTGGAGTTACAAGAAGTGGTCTTGGGAATCTGGTAAGAGGACCCAGTGCTGGACCCAGTGCAGAAGACCCAGGCCAGGTTATGGGTCTCCTCTGAAGGAGGCATCGGGCTGAGGCTGTGACCACTCCTTGTGGTAGAAGACTCGTCCAAGCAGTGTCTTTTTAACAAAGTAGTACTGGTTCCAATCCATTCTGGTAATTGTACACTGCCTACTAAAGTTCCCTGCCAGTTTTAATTGGGGAAAAATTAATTCTTCACTTCCTATCTTGAACTATGCACAATTATAACCATATGCTTATGTAGCTGATATATATATACACACACGTAACTAGAACTGACTCAATTTCCAGAGGGAACAAAATAACTTCTGTGTTTAACTTTGTATGAGATTGTAAAATGGTGTGCGGTATTTTTGAATTGAAGGATGTGTCATAAATTTAAAGGCTCCTAACATATGGAGAAATGGCTTTTGCCATGAAAGTTCACTGTTTCTTTTTAAAAAAGAAAACAGGAAAAAAGTTTAACACCATTAAGTGAAGGCTTATGAAAGCTACTTCTCTTTTGAATTTGTAACTCAACTCTCACCATTTAAACAGACAGACTGTTCAAGACAGCCTCAATTTTTTACAAAGAGTCTTTCTGGAAGAGTAGGTAACGCCTCTCATCCTCTGTCAACTGCTGTAACCTTTTCTTTTAAACCCTTGGAAAGACTCTTTCTTCTTCCCGGACTTCACAGGAGAAAGTGAATTTTACAGACCTGAACTCTGCAGAAATTAGGAACAGCTGGAAATAAAGGCTTAATAGAAACATGGACAAAACTTTTGATTGGGGGTTTTGCTCACATGCCAGCTACAATTATTTTGAAGAAAACGGAATTTTTAATCCCATGTAGTGAAGGGTATACAAATCATAGGTAAAAACACCTTAGTACTTCACTTATTTTGCTGTCAGTCCTCAGGGGGTCAGCCGTCTACTGTGTTTGTGGAGTCGGCGTGGAGCTTGTTGGACAAGGCTGTGTTATACTGACATTGCACCCCAAAGCAGAAAAGAAAAAACTCCCAGTTCTTTAGCACAATAGCTTTAGCTGGAATTATTGGTATCCTAATACATCCATTTGTGAAGTGCCTGGGGCTGGTAAGTCCACATACTGCTTTTTCCAGCTGGGATGCTATGAGTTAGGTAATTGAAATATGTCTCCCTATGTACTTTGATATTTTTTATTTTATTAGACATTTTTCCTATAGGAGTCCTTAATGTACATGGTTTTAACAACAGCCATCCAATTATCATCATACTGCAAAGTACTGAAAACAAAGGTTCTTCAGAACCTCAACTTACAGCTTTTAGTTCTAATTGCAGTATCACTGCCACACGACCTGACTTACTGAGGAGCTGCTACAGACTTAGCAACTTCTGTACCAAATCCAGTGATAAAGTTCAACAGCTTATAACTTAGTCACATTTAGTTATAATTAATCATATTTAAGTAGACTGTCACATAAAGAGCAAAATGTTAATTTTCATTCTTTCAGGGGCAGGAAGACAAGAATGGCTTGAAAATACAAGTCCAGACTGCTCAGTTTTACAGATTCCTAAGCAAATGTGCATTTATGTAGATAACTATGACTGCCATTAGCTCTACTTATGCAGATCAAAGACATAGCTTACTAGGTATCTATTCACTATCTATCAGCATCTAAATTTCAATTTATTACATTTATTGCCTTTTAGCACCTGAATAATACAAAGCAGCATTTATTGTCTCAAGTTCTGGAAGTATCTTCAGTTATGGATTAGCATTAACATAAAAGCATTTAAAAATAAAGCATCTGTTCTATATTCTATATATTCTCCATCAAACTCAAGAAAATATGTAGACTGTGGAAAGAAAGGCAGAAGTATTTTTCAGCATGTCATTATATGATCATAAATTGCAAGTGAGGTCTGTATGTCATCAATTCACTGCATTCTTCTAAACAATTACAATGTAGACCTGCCTTTCATCCGTTGTATTAGAGTTGCAATAGATCATTCCACAACCATTCACACAGGTTTTAAGAGGGGTAAACAAGATATGATTAAACAATGTTAGCATCTGTACCCAACCCTGCTGTCCTCCCGTCATTCTAAGTCTGTTCATAGACTTTAATTATTTCAGTGCTGATTTCAGTCTTGCTTCAGCTACTGTCCACTGCTCATCACCTTCTAACAGGACTCACAGTGACATCTACTGGGTTAAATTCAGACTGGTGATCACCAGGGCTCCTTGGAAATGAGAACAAGAAAATCTGTGAGGTTTTGACTTTCATTCCTAAGACCACAGAAAGTAATGAAGTGAAACTAAGCAAAAAGTAAGAGCAACCTCTGCTTAAAGAGACTATTTACACCTAAACCTTCAAGTAACTCTATATGGTAAATCAGACCTATCACTAGGTAGTCTAATGTCAGGCTGTGGGTGTAGGGCTTCAGCATGCCTAATGTATATCTAGTTGAAGAATGACACTGATATTAACAAAAAAAGTTAAAAAAAATTATTGTAAACTATACAGAACCAGCCTTTCATTCTCTTTGTAAAAGGGGGATATTATTGCAAAGATTTTCATTTATTTTCATTTATTAAATGTAGATTCTGTGAAAACACAGACTGAGTCATGATTAAGCTAATGAAGAGCCACTGAAACTCACTTAAAATCTACTGTAAGTAATATATATAGCTAATTAACTTAGAACTCTGGGAATAATACTGCAGAAAATGAAAGTGGATTTTTAATATGTGTGTGTGTAGATATCTATAAATGCATATCTGAAACTTACAATTATGTCTTTTTACTGCTAATGAATATTTTGGGATCAAATTTCTGCACAGAAACCACTTAAATGTTCTGCCCATCTACTGATTTCTTTACTAAGGAATTCTCTTGTGCAGTTTTACTCAGACATACCATGCCATTCATACATTAGCTTATTACAAGTTTAAAGTTTGTAACTGTTTTAATTTGAACACAAATTATTGTTGTTTTTAAGACCGGATAGAAAAACATTGTGTGAGCATGGCCAAAGAGGATATCCCCAGTTGCAGTCCGTCACACTAAACAGTTCACCTCCTCTGACAATTTAATTCAGATATTAACATTCCTCACATTGTAACCCTGTATTTTGGTGACAAGAACATTCCACAGAGCAGAAGATGAAAGATAAATGGATGAGGGACTGGTTTTGAATACAGAAGCCCAGGCCAGAAAGTATTTACTAATACCCAAATGATGACAAGTCCAAATACAAAGAATGCTATGTTAAAAGCTCTGATCACATACAGTCTCAGACAGCTAGAGAGCATCTTTCTTTTTTTCCCTGAGACACTACAGCACAACAAATTTCAGCTTCTCAGATTACTGAAAAAACAGACTCTGTGTGTGTGTGTCTGCCTGTGCTCAGGATTGTGCACAAGTTTGCACTCCTGGTACAGTTTGCATCCATTTAATCTGTACTGCTGTCGGTCACAGCTGGCTTCTCGTATGAATCTAAAAAATTGTATATTCAAATAATTGTGATTGTTCAGCCCTTAAAAAAACTACAAAAGACTGGAACCAGCAAATTCCTTCATAAATAAAAGGTTGGTGGCTTTCTTAAATTTCTGGGTAAATTCTCTAATTCAAAGTGGAATTCTAGTGGAAGACATACAGCTTAGTTATTTTAAGCAAAGGTGCAGACACTTCTATTACCATAAGAATAATCAGTATTCCAAATGTTCGGATAATGAATTAGGTGGAGACAGATAGATAGACAGACAGACATTCTAGAGGTCAGGAAACAGGCCAATTTCACACAGTCGTCAGGAAGAAATTTTTTTTCTGAGGTCATAATTATTTCTTATCAGATTTTCTGCACCTTTCTCTACTGCTTCTCACGTTGCCTTCCAGCTGAGGAAAGCGATGGGAGCAGACACCACTGTCTAAGAGACAGAACATTTTTAACAACCAAACCCCAAAAATTTAAGTGTTTAAAGATGTTTTTTAAAACACCTGAAGGATATGTGGCAACCGTGCCAGCGACGCATGCCAGAGGGAGGAGGGGGGGAAGGGCCAAAGATGTAACACCGCAAGTGCAGCTCAATACCCACGGCCCATCACGCCGTCCTTTGTGGGTGACGTGCTGCTGGCAGGGCTGTCCCTGGAGCTGGCCCCAGTGTGAGCTCTGCTGCACTGCCCTGGGGAAAGGGCAGCCAAAGAGGTGGCTGAAGCTGATTCAAATGCTGCCTAAAATTAGCGTGTTCGGGATTTCAGAGAGGGCAACTGAACCACACTCAAAAAAACATGTATATGCAAATACATGATGTATGCGAATACATCACACTTCCCCCCTACTCCTGATTCTGCCTTAAAAATAGGCTGATAAGCAAGATTCTGAATTATCATGAGAAAACCCTTCCTGGCTGGTCAGGTGAGCAGACAGATGAAATCACATTTTTGAAGTGTACGGTAGCTCTCTGAATTTCCGTGGATAATTGTAAATTCCCTGTGCTCTGCAGCACCTGGAGAGGCTGGACTGGTTTGCCTGCAGCAAACGAACCTTTATCAGGGTTTAATTACCAGGCCTCTTGGATAGGTCTCTAGTGCTGAGCTTTGTGCTGCACAGCTGGTTTTGCTATGGGTACCTGAGCCAGATCCTTTGAAGAAGGCAGGGATTTTTATCACCAAGTTGTTTTTTGGTTTGGGGTTCCAGTTAAAGAAAGAAGTGCTACCTCCTCTATTTCAGGGGGGGAAAAAGGGCATTGTAGCCATAAAATTAAATTCCATGAAGAATTTCAAGGATTATGGAGCAAATCCTGTAGAATGTCTGCAGTTTTTTTTCCAAAGTAGAGTATTTCATTTATTAAGTAATTACTGTGCTGAGCAAAGAACATATTTCAGAGAATATATAATATATTTATACTAGGATTAAACATGCCTGTACATGATACGTAAAATGGGAAAGCCTCTCTCCTTCTAGACTGAATAGTCTTGAAGTCAAAGGAAAGCATTCTTTCAACAAATGTTTGAAGTGGCTTCCTTCAACCCTGTGTTACTGAAAATTCAGTAAACATTTGAAACATTTCCCGTTGCATTATAACCACAAATGCAATTTTTAATGCATACAATTGGGAGTATCAATTTATCCATCAATAAAACGTTTTCAGTCCCTTGTAAATGGAAATATCTGTTCAGCTGTAGTTTATGAAACTCACAAAAATGTCAAATGCTACAGAACATTGCTTAAAAAAGTAACAATTTCTGTCATGTGAAGACTGAAAATATTAATAAAAATTGTTCCTGTGTAAGAAAAAGACAGTAATTTGTCCTGCTGCTTATCTTCTGTGTTATTTATCTGGTACCTCAAATTGTGATGGGAGACATGTTTCTTGCTTACGAAAAAGGAGTATATTGAAGAAGGCCAAAAAAGGGAAAAATGCAGGTTTCTTTCTGCCTAGTGCGCTACTGAATCACAGCAGCTGAGTCATATTCCCAGCATTCTTTAGAATTAGATTCAAGGTGATTCGCTTATTCTGCCAGTGGTTGTCATATGGGAGCAACTGCCTTCATCTTTCTTTCCCCTTACTGTTTAAATAAAAAGACGACACCCCCCGCCCCCCCCACTGCTTTCTCTTCTCCAAGCCTCATCTACAATCTAATAAACTATTCCACTGGAGGGAGAAAAATACACCAAGGCACGGCAACACGACTCATCTCCCCATAGAGGGATGTGAGGAAGGAAAAAATGCCATCACTGCGCTGAAACATGCCGAGACCCCAAAGAGTCCTACTGCACAATCCTTTTCTCCATCTCACTGGCTCTGGTGCAGGCAAAGCTTTCTTATCATGCTGAGCAAGTCACTCATGAACCTGGTTTGGCCCTCTTTGACTGTCCTTGATCTCCTCTCCTCTTCAGCAGAATCTTCTCGGGATGTGGGAAGTGCAGAATTCCAATTATCAGCAAATACATTCATTCTGAAAACATTCTCATCACTAATGAAGAGGTAGAACAGGTCAAGATGAATAATGTTTTTAATTTCTGTATATTCTCTATCTGTAGATTCATCCCAATTATTTGTGAAGGAGGACAGAACTCTATGCGGGAATATGATTAACCTCCTTGCAAAGCACTCAGCAACATATTTGTGATTTGTGTGGCATGTTAGTGATATCATTTCTATGAAATATGCATCCCAAAACTTGGACCACTTCATGCACAACTATTTTCAAAGAAGCACTACACTTGACTGCATTTTTTCTAGGCAAACAGCTGTTTTTCTGGTATTTTCAATCTTGTCATATTTATCTGTGAAAGTGACAAAGTTAAACTGCATAACACTTCTTGAAAAATTCAACAGCAATTTATCCTTAGCATATGCTTGTCATTTCTTTCAGTGGAAGTTTTTCCAGTGTTTCTGGCTCCCTTGGACTAACTCTTAAGATTTTTATCTCTGTATCTTTTTCCTGTACAAGAATTAAAAACCTTTGGAAAAGAAAGGGTAAGAAGCTGAGATGACAAAATAGACACAATAATTCAGTAAAGAAAGAAGACTTTAATTTCTTACCAAATTCTTCTTCTCCATCCTGGTCATCTATTAAGCCTACTGAGACTCCCAAATCCATGCACTTCTTGCTATGTGCCTTTGACTTCATATGCTTTGTTAAATTTCCTTAAGAAAAAAATTTTGAAAGAATTATCTGTTCTGTGACTACACAAATGTCTAGAAAATATACACTCAACATGCCCATCTCTTCTTCAGGTACATTTATAACAACTGTATGACTTGATTTCACACTTGCTAGAACCTTGTCCCTCAATGCAAGCTGTCAAGGGCTGTGGCAGATTCACTGTCCCAAATGCTTCCAGCTCACTGTCTACATTTCAAGAAGGTTTTTATTGAGATAAAATAGAAGAGGATGGAAATTCTAGATGATGATGTATTTTGTACCCGTGCAAGAGATCCCTCCTTTGTTTATGGCAAAGTATAAAAAGGGGTGATTCAGTCTTCAAAGTTGTGTTGACAGAAAACTATCACATGAAACTGAAGTCCATATCTTGCAGCTCTTTCAGTATTTGATGAATTCTATTTTTAGTGTAAACATTTTCAATGCCAACTTAAGCAAACATCTTAATTTTATTCAAATTCAGAGAGATCTGAATCTCAAAAGTGAATGTGTAGCTGAGAGGCCCCACAGGCTGCTCTCCTCTTCTCCTTTAAAAAGAAAATATGGTAAATATCATCAAGAAATGGCTCAGATCTGTAAATGATGACATTTATGAAAGGCATATTACTAGAAGTAACTGACCACTTTATACTTAAACTTCTCAAAAAATGTTTCTTTGAGGTATTTAAATAGGAGAAATTACAGTGTAATGCTGACTCTTGTATGGAGTACTTTATTTCTGCTTTGAAATGAAGATGGTAACTCATCCCAAATGTTGAAATAATTGTTGTGAATACATTGACTCACAAATAGCAAACTTTCCAGTTTTGCACACTTCATGAAGCTGCTGGCTACACTGTCCTGTCATGAAGGGTGGCTCACCAAACATCAAACACCCAGCTGTGTGACCTGGCTTTGCCAGCACTAACGGCAAGAGCCAGGCACAGCAAATGCAGAAGAGGATGTGAATACAAATATCTGCTACCACTGTAACTAGGAAGAACTTTACAGGGGCAGAACTCAATTACTCAGACTTGGCCAACACCCCTCCTCTGCAAAAACCATAAACAGAATTTACTGGGTTTGCACTCCAGCATTTCATTGTAAAGGCAATATGATGACCCAGCCTGTCAGGATGCAGTGATGAGTTTTGACACATCTGAAGNTGCTTAAATTAGGAGGCATTTAAGTATCTAAAGGTGTAAACAGGCTTTGAAAAGTAGAGGTCCAACTCTGGGTCTTCGGAGGTCAAGTGGAAAGTGACGCTTTGTCCTCCAAGGGTGAAAAAAAAGAATTTCAATATAGTAATTTATTAGAGGCCAATTTCTTTCCTAGAGCAATTGGTTGAGTGCCAATAGGAGTACAATATATGTCCATCTCCTACCTCCAAAAGACATAGTAAGGGGCTTAAATTTCTGCGTCCCATCTCTATCTAGGATGAGCAGCTAACCACCTCACTTGTCTTCACCTAACTTTCATCACACTCCCATGATTTCCCTCTTCCACTCCAATTTCTCACCCACTGTGGCATACCAGACAGTTCACTCATATGAAGATGTGATTATCTGAATAAATATACAGAAGACAAAGGAAAAAGCAGGAAATAATAAGAAATTACAAATATTTGAAGCATTAGACAATAAAACTCCACAGAGAGGCAACCTCTTTAGCTCATGAACAGCCAATTGTGAGAAGAAAAGAATTCTACTTTAAACTAGAAAGACAAAGAGGGAAAAACACTCCCAGTGAAGTAGCCTTACCTTTAGNAAATTACAGTGTAATGCTGACTCTTGTATGGAGTACTTTATTTCTGCTTTGAAATGAAGATGGTAACTCATCCCAAATGTTGAAATAATTGTTGTGAATACATTGACTCACAAATAGCAAACTTTCCAGTTTTGCACACTTCATGAAGCTGCTGGCTACACTGTCCTGTCATGAAGGGTGGCTCACCAAACATCAAACACCCAGCTGTGTGACCTGGCTTTGCCAGCACTAACGGCAAGAGCCAGGCACAGCAAATGCAGAAGAGGATGTGAATACAAATATCTGCTACCACTGTAACTAGGAAGAACTTTACAGGGGCAGAACTCAATTACTCAGACTTGGCCAACACCCCTCCTCTGCAAAAACCATAAACAGAATTTACTGGGTTTGCACTCCAGCATTTCATTGTAAAGGCAATATGATGACCCAGCCTGTCAGGATGCAGTGATGAGTTTTGACACATCTGAAGCTTATTCATCCCACTTTATGCAGCACTGGGTTATCTTGGAAGTTTTCCACCCAACCGCTGAGTAGTCTTGAACCCACTAAAAACACAAATGTTCCTGAGGTTACATCGTTGCTAAATGATGTTCAAAGCCAAGAAAAATTTTACTGCTTAGAATTTTTTTTCTGAAAGTATTTTGGCTGTGAACTTCTCCTGTCTGTTTCACTTGAGTCCTGGANTTCACCTAACTTTCATCACACTCCCATGATTTCCCTCTTCCACTCCAATTTCTCACCCACTGTGGCATACCAGACAGTTCACTCATATGAAGATGTGATTATCTGAATAAATATACAGAAGACAAAGGAAAAAGCAGGAAATAATAAGAAATTACAAACATTTGAAGCATTAGACAATAAAACTCCACAGAGAGGCAACCTCTTTAGCTCATGAACAGCCAATTGTGAGAAGAAAAGAATTCTACTTTAAACTAGAAAGACAAAGAGGGAAAAACACTCCCAGTGAAGAAGCCTTACCTTTAGTTTTGAAGGAGAAGTTGCAGTAATTGCAGTGGTAAGGACGGACATCGGTATGTGTGCGAATGTGCTTCTTCAGCATGCTGGGCTTCTTGCAACGTATTCCGCATTCCTCACAGATATACTTCCCTCTCCCTCTCCCTCTCACATACACATAGTCTTCATTTGACTTGTACCTAGTAACAGTACCATAAGAGTAGGGCAATCAGCTGCAAGGGGAAAATGATTCCAGCTAGAAACCCTCATCTACCAGAATTTTTAAAATAGCACATTACGTGAAAACCAATGACTGACAAAACCAGTCATGCTCTTTTCCTGCTCAGTCCTGCATGTATTTGTTAAATACATATCTATATGTTTCACTAGGTAGTCACAGACCTGTTTAGGAATAGCAGCTCATCTTTTTTAATAAAGGTACTGTTGATACTAAGCATTTACAGATTTCAAATTTCTGCTTTGCAACATAGGAACATACTTTTTAAAGGTGTCAGTTTCTTGGAAGCAGGTCTGAGCATCAGGAGGAAGCTTTAAAAGAGCATCTTTGAGGTTCTGCCTTGGATGCAGAAAAGGAACAACATTAGTTATGATGATGGGAAAGTCTTTAAAATTCCCTATCAATGTTCTCTGGACTCAGCCCATGGGGACTGTCTCTAGATGAAAAAAGTAATTCAGATTCAATTACACCCTTCATATTTCCACTCAAGGATGCCAAAGGTTGTGCTTAGCTTTTGTGACCTGGTCCCAGCAATGTCTGGGTCTGAGCAGAGACACAGCAATGTTTTACCCGGGCAGCTGGTAAAGGTTTAACTGCTGGCCTAGACTAGATTCCAGTTGGGAACCAGCAACTAAAGCCCTACAGCTGACCACCAATTATAGGAATAATCAAATATGCACTATTCGTGCTACAATACTTTACAGATGTCACTGGCACTTTTCTATTAAAAAATCTGTTTTATAAGATGTTGTACATTGTGCAACACTGTGGCTAAAGCAACTGCTATTCATATCAGCAACAGATTTAAAGTATTATGATACAGGGAGGAGGGCTCTCAGTAAATATTTCCATGGCACTTTTCAAATCAGAGTTCTCCAGCCTGTGTATGCCACAGCAAGCTGCCAGACAGACACTGCACCACAGGCTGCTGGTTAGCCCCTGGACTATATCCTCTCCAGCTACAGTTATACAACCTTGCTGCAGATAGGTATTATTTATCATGTAAGAGAAACACAGGAACAGAATTTACATCTCTGGCTGTATATAGCTGCCTTTAGTACTGATTAATGCTCATTCCTTGGAAAAAAAATGAATTGCACTGCCTACTGTTCTTTATTTTATTACCCCTTCTCATAACTCTCATGGCTCCATGCTACTGATGACTTTCGATTTCTCTTAGAAACATAAACCAACATCCACAGACCACAATATGGCAATTGTTGTTTAAAATAAATCAATCAGGAAGCAACATCTCTGCAAAGTTTAGAATCTACGAAAAAATATCTTCCCAATGATATCTAGAACACAAAGTACAATACTTGCCCTCCATCAAATATTTTAACTCTTCGTGGTATAGTTTTGATAAAGGAGTTTTCTTTATCGTGCTCAGTGCTTGATTCAGAGTTTTCCTTATTGCTGAATTCAGTTGGAGTCAATTTTTTCCTATTTAATGCTCTCTGAAAGAAAATGAGATAGGCTTATCATTAAAATTAGATAGAAAAATACGAAATGTCTTTCATATGCTGTCCAAACATTCAAGTTATGGTGAATAAAAGCATCATAAAAGCCACAATTCTAATAACTGATTTTTAAAACTGTTAAGATACATGAAACAAAAAATATGTTTTGCTAAACTTCTTTTCTACCATGCACTGCCTGTTTGTGGACTGCTAAATCTATACAGAGATTATGGCCCTGTTGGAAACCAGGAACGCTTTGAGTCTGCAGTAGGACATGCCTTTTCCTTGTTCTGGGAAGGTGAAGGTGATGCTTTTTAGCTCACCAAGAGACTTCAGAGAAAGATGTGTACAATCAAACCGAAGCAGCAATGCCTCATGGCTGGCAGGAGCTGCCTTTCCACGGCACAGCAAAGGGAGAAGGGTGGGAAGGAGGGATGTATCTAGAGAGATTATTAACAGGTAACATTTCTGAGTGCTAATATTTTTCAGGAACTGCAGATGTTTTGCTCTGGAGACTGACTGTTCCCAATTTCATGAGGTTCCAGAACCCTTCCAAAGAAAGACTCCACACTTAAATTCCACAGCCAAACCAAATTACAAGAAAAAGCATACAGTTGTCTAGCAGAACAAGATTATATTTCTTCATTTTCCCTGATTATTAGTCAAGAAACTTTTTTTTTGTTTGTTTTAAGGAGGATGAGTTCCCCCAACATTTGCCAATTAAAATCTACTCCTTCCAAGTCTAGGATATTTATAAAATGGGCAACAATGAAGGAATGATCCAATTAGCCAGCAATTATTACTGCTATATTTATAAACTGTTCTACCCACGTAGCTGGCACATTTACCTCATTTGCTCATATTGATAAGTGAATAAAATGATGAGAGAAAAGAAAAGTCTGGCCTTATGTTTTTCACTCATTATAAAATTTAATGCTGTAAGCTTGTGAATTCTTGGCAGGAGGAATGACTTCACTGGCTGGCTTAAAATGACTGATCAATTATGCTGGTTGTTACATACATTGAAGGGTGACATCATTCTGGCACCCGGTCCTTGCCCACTGTCCTTCATGCAGCCTCAGACACTGCCTTCACTTCTAATTCCCACGTGGTAAGGAATTAACACAGATCAGAGGAAAAGCATCTTCCTATTCAACAGAAAGCCCCAAGAATCTGCACGTGCACAAGCACTACCCCAATCCGTACAGCCCTCTGGATTGATTCAGGCTGCATTTTCAAACCTCTGAGCACTTCTACCAAAGCACACATGACAACTCTGTCTGTGTGTAGGAAGAAAGAAATTTCACCCTGCATGTTTTAACAGCACTCATACAAGGTGA
>VYZQ01002563.1:0-13868 GCA_013400655.1 Mystacornis crossleyi | reverse complement strand
ACACCTCCCACTATCCCAGGCCTGGCCTTGGACACTCCGGGGATGGGGCACCCTCATCAAATAGGTGTTTTAGGGTACTCTGGCTGTATTTCTGGCTTGGCAGTGGTGATGTGTTTCAAACATAATTTTAGTGCAATGCTCTGTTACTAATTCCCGAAAACACCATCCTGCAAACCCTCTCACACTCTCACCTGCCTGATGGAGCCGATTCCCAGAGCACAGTTCACTGTTTCATGTCTTCTGCCCAGGGTTGCATCAGTTCTCCCCAGCTCTGGTTCAAGAGGTTAAATAGCAGGTGCTTGCCCTGAATTTGCATTGGCACAAGCTGTGTCCTCTGCAGCAAAGAGCTCTGCATAAAAGGGCAGGGAGGCAGAAAACAAGCAAACCACAAAACCAGCAGCTCTAATTATTTCTTGGTAGATATTGCAAACGACTGCCTTTGTCAGAAAAAAATACAAAATATCCCAGCCCATCGTTAGTACTTATTGTTCTAGTCCTTGGCTGAGAGGAAATGAACTTGCTGAGAGCTGAGCACCCATCCATATGCTCGCTGGAAATTCACCCTTGACTGAAGCTGTGATAACTGAAACCCTTACCAAAGACGTTATGCCCAGTTTTTGAGAGATGTGTGTGTACCCAGCTGCCACTGAAACCCAGGGGGGTGAAGAGTGTGGGTGCCTTTAGAAGTTCCTGGGTTTATATGAACTGTGCTCATTTCTTGTCAAAGCCATCACACATGTTTACATCCAGGCGGCTCACTCCCAGAACCTCATCCAAGATCTCAGAGAGAAAATGAACCATAATGTCTATTTTACTGTCCTGAGTGATTCCTGCCATCATCCTACCTGAGGGTCACTGGTAGCAAGGATGCTGTCGGGCTTCTTATGGAATCAGGGAATCACAGAGGGGTTTGGGGTGGAAGGGTCCTGAGAGATCATCCCATCCCATGGGCAAAGACACCTTCCACTATCCCAGGTTGCTCTGAGCTCCATCCAGCCTGGAACGAGATGATTTCCAAGGTCCTCTATCTTCAGTGAGAGACTCCAGTGGATGCAGGGTTCTCCAGCCTGCCCTGAGCTGCAGCTGGTTGCACACAGATGAACACATGTGGAGATCATTGAATGAGATCATTGGAGATATGGGAATGCAAAATCAGTAAACTGAGGTTTCTGCAAAACACCCTGAGCACCCAGAGGATGAATCACCTCGTTGTCGGGGGCTCTGCGTTTCCTCCGATGAATCACTCCCGTGCCACACTGTGGGGTTGTGCTTGTACCCACACCTCAGCCCTTGCCAAGGATGAAAAAGTTGTTTAGGTTTATTTTTTAACTGCATTTATTAGCATCTCTGCCCATTCACCTGGTCCTGAGCGAAGCTGATCACTGACCGAAGGAAATGACACTCCAATACCTCATTCCCAGCACTGCCACCACAAAACACTCCTTGGAGGGAGATGCTGCCTATCTCCCATCTCTCGTCCCAGCCTCTTGGAGGCTTTCCAAGAATAGCAACATTCTTTCCTCATTTTCTTTCTCAAATAAGATCACTGGATAAAAATAGACATCAGACGGAAGGAAATGAGGAAAAAAAGGAAAGGTTAAAGCTGCCACCGTGCAGAATTATCTCCTTGGGAAGCTACAGAGGGTTTATTCGTGCTGTGCTGCTGCCTCCCTAGCTCAAAAGAACTGTATCACTCAGTCTTGTAGGAATATGGAAAATCAGGTGCATTAAATTAGCTGAAAATTGGTTAGGGGGAAAAAAACACCCCTGGATACTGTAGTGGATGTGCATCATCCATCTCCCTTGGAGCGCAGGTAGAAAGCAGAGGCGTTAGGAGAGATAATAAAATGCAACAATAAAACAATACAAATGGAACAGTTCTAAAAGTGCAATTACTTCCACAAGTTTGTCAGAGACAGCGTTTGCTCAGTGGGAATTATTGTCTGCCCAAACACACCCAGAGTTTTTCCCATGTGACATCCCCCGAGCTGGGGAGCTGGAAAACCTATGGTGCCTTTCAGCAGCATTCGAGAGAGTCAATCCAAGTGGAAAACTCATTTCTGGGTATTAAACCCCTCTGTGTTCTGGTTAATGACCAGAAGAAAATAATGCATGAATTGCAAAGCTGGAAGGAATGGAATAATTAATATCGTTTAAATTAAAAAAAATACTCAGAGTTATGCAGAATGAGATTTCCAGGCATGTCTAGAGATTTCAAATCACTGAAATTCCAGTTATTCTGTTATGGAACACCAGAAGGACATTCATTTCCCACAAGGATCTCATAATTTCTTGAAAACCAGGCTATTTCTGTGTGAATTCAGCAGCATAATAAAAAATTGAGCCACCCAGAAGTATATTCAGATTCCTGTGCATACTCTGGGATCTAATTAATTTTTAAAAAGCAAAAAAAGAAGAGGATTGTATCAATTTCAAGTTCATTAAGAGAGAAAAAGGACATTTACACTTGCTGGTGTGAGTGTGGTTCCTAAACTCTCCGGATACTCCTGAAAATGTTGGCCTGAGAAAATCCGTGAGGTGGATTGGGTCAGAAGGAGGAATGGATGGATTCCTAATATAAGAATAGTAATAAAATAATCCTAAAATAATCCTAATATATGGATTTGGGTAGCAGGAAGAAATAACCACTAAACCCCACAGAAATGAAGGGAGAGGCCCCATTTCGTCATGCTGGACATGGGGTGAGGTCTGCAGAGACCACAGCAGGACCTGGTGTGGTGTGAGGGGCAGTGACACTGGCAGTGCCACACACACCAGGGCTGGCACAGAGAGGCAGCAGCACCGCAAAAGCATCACTGGAAAGGATCTTACCCCAACATCTGCAGGAGAATAACAGAATTTAGGTCAGAAAGGGCCCTGTAGGTCAGATAGCCAAACATTCTGTTTGGGAAAGGGCACAGAGCTTTATCCCAAACCCCTGGAAAATGAGAGTGCTGCTGGGCCAGGCGAGGAAGCAGCAGGTGGGGGCTGAGCTGTGGGGCAGGATCAGGCTGGAGCAGCGTCTGGCACCTGCAGGTGGCCCTGTCACCCACCTAAGGGACAGCATGAGGCTTGTGGGCACCCAGGGGTGGAGATGAGCAGTTTTGGAAGTGATAACACTGGGAAGGGCAGCTTGGGTGTCTTTGAGACACAGATCTGAGGGTCTGGGTTAGGACAGGCATGCCTCTGGAATGGTTCAGCTGTAATAATCAGAATTTTCCCCTGTGTGAGTATGATATATTGATAATTGGCCATGAAAAAAGTTCATTGTGAACTAAAGATTGATCAGTCTGATTTAGGGCAGAAGCTGTGATTTGTGCTCCCCGTGCATAAGTGTTGACAGCTTTTGATAAAAGAGAGATGAGAGATCTGAGGTCAGATCGAAAATAACCAAACCTTCCTCAGGACCGCATCATCTCTGGTTAGATTTCACTGGGAGAGCAGAGTTACCTCACAACTGAATTCACCTGGCACTTTAAGGTACCCAGATTAGAAATAAAGGCCCCACAAAAGCTGGCATTCAGCACTTGGCAGCTCCTAAATCTCCCCGGGGCTTATAAACAGGGTCTGCTCAGCATGGCACTCATACACTGAACCCTACTGGGCAATCATATGAGAACCACTGAAAAACCAAAGTTTCACTAGCTTGAGATGCAGTCTGTACAGCAAGGGAAGTGCAGGAATGTGGGGTGAAAGTCTATTTATAATTCTGGCAGCTCGAAAGGCTTTGTTAGTTCACCTTTCTCAAAATAAGAAAGCTCCATCACTCTTCTTCTCAGCAAGAAACTGTGAGGTTGTTTATTTTTTCCATCCCTATAGGGCAAATAAGGAAAGATCTTGCAAAATTCCCACTGTAGAGTGCCTTGGGTGCCAAGGCTACCTTCTGTCACTCAGGCTGGGGTGGATTTATCCCCATAGCAGCTGCTGAGGTGGGCCAGTGTTGGTGTTCCTCCTCTACCTCCCTGTTAAAGACAGAAATGAGGCATCAGAAGGTGAAAGTGCCTGTGTTTAACCTCAGGGGTTAAACACAGCTGTGCCCTCCAGCCTGGGGCCCCTCTTAACGTTTGTGCCCCTAAAGGCTCCCTGAAACAGTCCCCAAGACTCTGCAAAGTTGATGCAAATGACTCAGGAGCATGAGCACACACAGAAAAGCTGCAGCAAAGGACTGAGTGCTGTCAAAATCCCCCTGAAAAATCGATGTTCAAAGAAGGCAATGTAACTGGTCTCCTCAGGGTGACAGGAGCTTTCTCTCCAGATGTGAAACTGGTAAAAGTCTTAAGAATGATGTTCCAAAGTGCGTTAAAGGATGGAAGTCACCGGGAGCTTTTTATTCATGGTGACTGGAACGAGTTCAGCTGGAAGCTGCCAGGAGCTTTTGGTTACGAGCTGAAGCCTGGGACACCTCCAAGCTGTAGCAGCTTTCTTGGTCTCCCATCACCACAGCTGAAGACAAAAATCTCCAGAAAAAAAAAAAAAACAAAAGAAAAGCTAGAAGTTCCCTCCTGGGAGCAGTGCAACTCTTGGCTGGCCAACATCTCCAAACAGAGCCGTGGAGATCCCAGCCCTCCCTAATTAATGATCCTGCTAATTGGGGTGTGCCAATGCACAGCTCTGGATGAGTGTTTGTGTGCAGGGCTTTTTCACACTTGATGGGCTTCTCACAGGCTCTGCTCATTGACAAGGGGCACAATTCCCAAAAATATGTGGGATTAAATAATTCTGGGCTCCCCAGGCCGATTCTGAAGGTGGCTCTGTGTAAACAGACGGTGCTTTCTTACTAAGTGGCTCATCCTGGCTTAGCTGACAGATCAGTTTGGGAATGTTTGTATCCCCAGCCCATACCAGAGCTGATAATAGAGACAGCCCAGACAAGCTGATTGGTCCAGATATCTCTGAGATAGCTACAGGCAGGGAAATGACTGAGGCCATTTGGGAGCTGGAGCTCACTGGGGAGCAGGAGCCTCATGAGCAGGCAGAGGGTGGGAGGTTCATTATTATGGGTTTTGTGAAAAATCACCCCCAGATTTTGACATCATGCTTCTGAGGGTGGCAATCGTCAAATAAGCATAATGAACCCTGCCTGGGAGTGAAATTTTGGGAGGCCATCATGGAAGAGGGATGATCCAGGGACTGGGAGCCATCACAGTCAGGTACATCCAGGGAGGAGCAGTGACAGTGGCATAAGGGAATCGAGGCATCCCTGTGTCACACAACAGCCATGATTGCCAGGGCATCACCACTGCCTGTTCATTTCCATAAGCCACAGAATGTATAAACCACAGGAGAATGGGAAAGGAAAATCAAAATATTCAGCCTTGAGTGACAGTCTTTGTTTGTTCCTTACAGAGGTAATTGCCAGGTAAAATCCTGCATCTGCCAGTGTTTTCTCTGGAACAGTTACCCTGAAGTTATCCAAAACCTTTTCAGAGCTGTAGTTCTTACCCACAAGAAGGACACATCCACTCTGGATCCTGTGTGGTTTGCCCTCTGTGGAATTAAGTTTGGCATTTCTTTCTTTGATTCCAGTCAGGGCATAAAAAAGCTCTGTGCATTCCCATTGATATTCACATCATTCCTAGTCCAGCTTCTCTTGAATTAATGCAGCCCCAGAATCTTTGCAATGTCACTCTCAATTCATGCAGGCTTAAAAATTTAATCTTGTCCATTCTTGAATTCTGCTGCTTTCTTACTCCTTTCTTTGATGCCTTTGTGAAAATGTCTCAGAACTTCTTGGGCACATCACACACAGTGGGTTTTGCTGGTGGAAAAGCAGGATTTTCCCCTGTCCAGAAGACTTGGGCACTCAGATGCCTGAATGACACACAAGAGAACCCATCAACATGAGCCACTGTAATAAATAGCAAGTGTTTTTCTGGTAATTCTACTTTTCCAAACTTTTCCCCTAAGTTTTTCCATGCTGGAATGCCAGCCTACATAGATCACAGAGTGGTTAAAGTTGGAAGGGATCTTAAAGACCACCCAGTTCCACCCCCTGCCATGGGCAGGGACACCTCCCACTGTCCCAGGCTGCTCCAAGCCCCATCCAGCCTGGCCTTGGACACTGCCAGGGATCCAGGGGCAGCCACAGCTGCTCTGGGCACCCTCTGCCAGGGCCTGCCCACCCTCACAGGGAGGAATTTCTTCCCCAAATCCCATCTACCCCTGCCCTCATTTATCTTAATGCCATTCCCCCTAGTCTCATCCCTACCTATCCTCATGGAAGTCCCACTCCAACCTTCTCATGAGCCCCCTCTCCCACTGGAAGGTGCTCTAAAATCTCCCCAGAGCCTTCTGTTCTCCTAGGGGAAGGAATGCCACAAGGGGAAGCGCAGCCACGCCTTCAGAGGTGCCACCCTGAGATCAGCAGCACCTGGGGACCTGTGTGTTCCCAGAGCTGGCTGACAATTCCCGAGGAGCTGGAGCCCTGCGGGGTCCAGGGGCTGTGGTTTGGTGAGTCAGCAGCAAACACCTCCCAGAGCAACTCAAAGGTGACGCTGAACTCAGTGAGCAAACCTGGCCTGCGGTTTCATGCAAACCCTTTTTCCTTCTTTCAGTCTGCGTCGGTTCATGCCCCCTAAATTTCTCTCTCAGTTTCAGGTGTGAATGAATTCAATATCTTTAGGTCATACCCAGCTAAGAGAAACTCCCCAGTTTGGACTAGTTTCAGTACAAACCTAAGCAAAACCACAGAATTGCTCATGGTTTCCAGACCAAACCATGCAGTTCACCTTGTTTTTCGGGGTTTCATTATGAAAATTTCATGGTGTCCGAAAAGGAAGAGACACAAAGCTTTGAATTGTGACTTGTCCACTCCTGCCTACCAGGAATATAATGGGTGGTGATAGAAATCTTTGCTGCAAAGAGACATTTCTGTTCTTCCCAATTGGTTTTAAGTGAAAATTGACTGATTTATTTGCCCTCCTCATCTCCTGAGCTTTGGGCTTGGTTTAGGCCCTTGCTTTGGTCTTCTTAGCGTGGTTTCAGTCCATGCCGGAAGACAAAAAAATCATGGATTCTTTGTCACAGTGGGAAATGAGTGCAGGCATGACATAGCCAAGCCTACATCTTCTGTATCTCAGGGTTTAAAGAGATTTATAAAATACTGAGACTCTGGTGTTGTTCTCTCCTATTGATTAGCAGCGGCTTCCTCCAGGAGAGATTAAAACTTGGATCATTTCTAGGTCAGGGAAATCATCAAGCACTTGGTAACTCAGGGCATCACACTCATGTGAGTGTGGTGCACACGAAAGACAACTTCAGCCTTGAATTTGTGACAATCTAATCGTAGAGAAATTAAAACATGAATGAGAAGAAGGGTGAGGAACACTGGAGAAAATCCGTAGAAAATTTGTCTTGAAATAGAACTCATTTTTAGTGATACACAAGCAGATGTGTGTGTTTTTCCTGGGTACACTTCCAAAGGCTGTGTCTCACCCACTGAGCCAATTCTGTCATCCAGGATACATCAGCGCTAATCCATTTTGCTGAATTCCTTAGAAATTACCTTGCTGAGCATAGCTGAACCAGGAAACTCAACTAGACTGGAAGATTTCTTTTTAGAAGATGGCCAGGTTTCAGCTCAAAGACTTCCAGTCAGGACCTGCCATTTCTTCTAAGGAGTCACAACAATGTTTAACTAACTCCAGTCTCATGGATTTGCTTCTCTTCTCTGTTGCATTGACAGAACCAGAGAGAAAAGAGGAAAATCTCGTGGATTATTTTCCCTCAGCTGTCATTAACTCTCATTTCCACTGGTCAAAATTTTCTTTTTCTTAACCTAAATTCACACGGATTCAGGTTCAGAGTTCCTTCTTTGCACAGTTGGAATAAATAAACAACAAAATAAACCAAACTGCTCAAATTTCTCTCAGTAAAGGTATTTTCTAGACTCCAAATCATTTGTTCACTCCTGCTCCCGTTGAGCAGGGAAAATCTGTACCCAGTTTCCTCTGCTCAACAGAGAGTGTGACTTCACAAAACACACAGGATGGGAAAATGCAGCTTCAAACAGTGTTTTGAATGAATGAAATAAAAACACAGCAAACAATTGAAAGTTTGAGGCACCCACTCAAATGCAAAAAATATCCCCTCTCTCCGTGGCCACTGCTAAATGTAACAAGGCAGTTTCAAGATGTGTCTTGATACGGCTACTTTTGGTTGGGTTTTAACTGTTTTCTAGAGGAGGTTGGCCCGTGGGTAAAACCCAGACTGGAAGGAAATCTGGTTTTACCTCTGGTCTCTGCCCAGGGCTGTGTCACCACTGTGCCCCACCCCAGTGGCTCTGGGAGAAAGGGGCATGGCGTGACCCCCCGGGAGGGAGTCAGCATCCCTTGGAAGCGGAGCATCATTTTAGAGGAGATATTCAGGACTTTGCCTCAAGTTTCTTAGGCCAGAAGCTCAAGGGAAAAGAATGGGAGTGACCAAGGAAAGCCACCAAGATGTGTTCTGCTCTTCTGAGCTGCTCTGTGAACACCTTGGGAAGGGAGATGTTTGAACCCAGCTCTGAGCAGAAGCACGTGATAACAATAAAATCTATGTGTCTAAATCCAGCCATTTTCACCCCACAGCTCAAATCTTGTTACAGAAAAAATCTTCTTGATTTTTACCATTTTACAGACAGAAAATCTCAGGTAGGGGGTGGAGAAATGACTGATGGAGCAGAGACTCCCCAAAAGCTTTGCCAGATACACTGGATAGGTGAGATCCATGGAGCTGCAGTGGGGTTCTTCCCTGAATTCCAGCAGGATTATTGGCCAGAGAAAAGCTCCACGAGCACTTGTGACCGGGGGCTGTCCCTGTTGTCCCAGCTGAGCCCGAGCTGGGCAAGGCAAGGAATGAGGGAGGGATGTGGTGAAGATCATGAGGAGGTGGTGGTGTAGGTTGTGAGAGAACACAAAGCAGCTTCAACATGACCTGAGGAAATTTCACATTTGGAATTTCAAAAAGTCAACTCGACATTTCTGCTGTAGCAGATAAACATCTCAGTCTCTTTTATGGCTGGGAATCATCTTTTTCTGTTTATAAATAGAAAAAAAAAACATGACAAGTTACCTCATGTTCTTTCCTCCGGAGCTTTTTGGGGGTGGATGTCTGTGGGTGGTAAACAGCCCACGGAGAAGCTGTTGTTATTATTAATCGATATGAAGCAGGGGAGGGCAGAGGCTGAGGCTGAGATGAGCCAGGTTTGGGCTCACCACAAACCAAATATAGGTGAGGGAGGGACAGCACAGCCACCCTGCTGCTCTGGGGCCGTGATTATTGTTGCTTTGTGGTATTATTTATGTCCCTACCGGCATTTTTCTTGCCCAAAGACAACTTAGGCAGATGCACAAAGACCTGAAAGCCTAAAAACTAGAAGTGAGACATAAAGGCATCAACGAGCATGTGGACAGGGTGAGCAGAGCACTTGAGGAAGTGTTTTAGCCTTGGCAAAGCCTTGCTGGTGTCGTGGTGACAGCCAGCAGTGGAAACCTGTGGTCTGGGGTGCTGCACAAACACATTCCGAGGCAGCCTGGTGAGGGCAGCCTGATCAGGTGCTGCAGAGGCTGATGGGGAGCCGAGGCACAGCACACCGACCCGGGCTGGAGGCTCTGTCTCCCGGCCTGGAGGCAGGGACTGCGCTTGTTCTCCTGGAGCACCCCCCGCAGTGGGCAGCAAAGCCTTCAGTGCTGGTCCTGCAGGGGATGGATCTGGCTTTGGGGAGAAAAAAAGGGAAAGCCTGAGGCACCCAAGGCCTTTCTGCATGGCCAGGCAGGCTGTGGCCATGGAGGACAGGCTCAGCAAGTGGCAGCTGGTAAATCCGTGCCAGCTGGTAAATCCGTGCCAGCTGGATCAGCAAACCCAAGATAACCTAAACCGATGGGTGCCGTGGCATATTTGGGATGGACTGGGGATGGATCTGGCCAGTGAGGCTTTACAGTGACCCTCAGGGCAACCTCAGCCATCAGGTCTGAAACCAGCTGGAGCTTCTCAGATTGCGCAGAGCAGCTGTGGCTGCCCCTGGATCCCTGGCAGTGCCCAAGGCCAGGCTGGACAGGGCTTGGAGCAGCCTGGGACAGTGGAAGGTGTCCCTGCCCCTGGCAGGGGTGGAAATGGATGAGCTGTGAGGTCCTTCCAAGTCAAGCCCTTCTGGGATTCTATGAAACACTGCAGTGGATTCCCCTCCTCTCAGAAATGCTGTTTCACTAAAAGCAAAACCGGATTTTGGAAGGATGATCATTCTGATAAAGCTTTTCAGAAATTTAAAAAAGCCCCTTATGTTTTAATAAGCTTGAAAGACAAAATTTCAGCAATTGGGGAATAGAATGATGTCTTTTTTCTGTAAAAACAACGTTTTGTTTTGGAACTCTCCACTTATTATTTTATTTATTCAAAGTATTTATTCAGCTTGAAACTATGGGAAAAAATTAAGCCTTTTGATCTATGTTTGCTACATTTTAGTGGTGGAGAAAGGGACTTTTTCTTTGTGATAAATTTCTTAGATTTTTTTAAAATAGAATTTATTCTTAAGCCGCCTCTTTGGAAAGCAAACACAACAGCTAATTAATTCCTGATGAAATATTTGCATCACTGGTGGTTTTCCAGTGATAGCAAACTCTGTCAGCACTTCTATTCAGCAATTCAGGAAGCCTTTCCTTACTGCCAGTCTAATGGATTTCGTAACACTTTGGAAAAGGATCAGTTTTGTTTTGTTTCCTGAAGAAACAAAGAATTCCTCAGTGCAGCAAGGACTGGATGATGATGCTCAAGAGGGGGAGGGACCGACAGGCAGAAAAAAATAGGTGATTATAGGAAGAAGTGAAGAGGGAAGGAGTTGTAGGGATAGGATAGGTGAGGGGTTAGGTGGCTGAAAGATTAAATTTGTGGGTCCAAGGGAATGGGCAGGATGTTGTCATGAAGGTTTTATGGGTCCTGGGCACAAGAAAAAGTGTCACAGTGGGTGGAGCCAGGCAGAGGTCAGGCAGCTCCAGCAGAGCAGCAAACTAACACTGCTGATTACACTGAATTGCTTTAGGAAATTATTTTGGGCACTATTTTTCTGATTAAAGCCAGAAGCTGGACCAGGGATTCTCCACACCAAGAGGAATTTTCTATAGGCAACCTTTGAAACTTTTATGTCTCTGTTCTTATAATCTAAATATAAATATTTACATCAAAAGCTAACTATTTAGCCTGGCCTCCAGCTGAGTGTGCAACACAAAGGAAAGGAAAGCAGCCAGGTGGAAACCAAAATGACAGAGCACATTGGGGACCTGTAAGCCAGAGCAAATCCCAGTCAGAAGCAGAGTCTGGTGACCTTAACGCGGGTGAGAAGTTCACTGGGTGCAGCCACTGAATGGCAATTAACCTGTTGGATTAATTGAGAGGTAGAGGAGGAGATGCCCCAGGAGCTCAGGTTAGCACAGGATACAGTCCTAGACAGCTGCACAGCCCACAGCCCGAGCTTTCAACACTCCTACGGCGGAATGGGCTGCGATAGCCATCTCTGTGAGCACCGACCTGCCTGCCATGAAATGCCGGGGCTCCAAAACTGGGAGAAAATGGTTTGGTGATTCATCAGTTCACTGGAAAAGGCGCTTTCAGGTTGACCAAGCCTGTTCATGAATTTGAGTTGGGTTTTGCTGAATGGGTGAGGTGAAACCACAAGTTTTGGAAGTGCTGAGACACCAGAATGAGACAAGATAAAGCAGTGGTTTAGATCCAAGATTACTTGCTTGGTTTGGTTCTTGCCAAACCTGAGACAGATGATGGAGGTATTTTTCCTCATCCATTACCAGGCTGATTAATTTACCAATGGATGCCATAATAACAGATATAATCTCTCCCTCTGAGTAATTCAGAGCACAGATTTGAGCAATCTTTCCCCATCTTCAAGAAATCATGACTGTGACAGCATGCACAAATTAGAATACCATAAACTGAATGAAAGCACAGGAAAATACCTGATAATAATTCCATGAAAACTGCAGCCTAAAATTCCCTCCCTGGGACTCCCAGAATGAGTACCTATTAGAGGAGTCTGTGAATTCAGCCACTGTGATGATCTGGACTCAACAGGAGATCAACAACCCTTTCAATATTAGTTGAGTAAAGATGAAACTCTTCCTTGGCTTAAAGTTATATCTTTTTTTTTTTTTTTATGTCAGGAGCAGCAACAAGCAGGGAAAGTTATGTTCCAGACACACACTAAAACCATTCTGGAGCCCAGTGGGGGAGGATTGCCCAGAGCCACTTAATCAGTGGAATCATGGAGTGGTCTGGAAGGGACCTTAAAGATCATCTGATTCCACCTCCTGTCACGGGCAGGGACACCTTCCACTATCCCGAGGTGCTCAAAGCTCCATCCAGCCTGGCCTTGGACACTTCCAGGGTCACCACCTGCTGCCTTTGGTCCCTGCAATGAGCCAGAGCACTGGGCTGGGCCAGCCCAAATTCCCACCTCAGTGCACCAACAGCCCAGTGCACCACCAGCAGTAATTAAGTACAATTTGGGAGAGAGGAAAAGCAACAGCTAAAATATAGCAGGCATTCACCTGAGTGAACTCCTGTTTGAGTCCAGTTACACCCTGTGAGAGTGATATCCATGATTTAATTGTGCAGTGTAGAAAAAAACATTCTTTTCATTTTTTTTTTAATGCTGAAGGGCTTGTTTTCCTTGGGTGTGTTGGATTAAGGCCTGGATCCATCTCACTGCCTCCACTCAGTCAAGATTTAACAGGGATCTTTCATAACTCTTTAATTTGAAATCAAGAGAGAAACAGAAGGGATTGTCCAGTTTGTTTTATGCATCTGGTTCAGGAGGACATGGCTGTCCCTTTCCAGAGGCTCCGCTGCCATCGGCTTTAGCTGAGAGAACTCCATCCCTGGGACACCTCAGTGTCTGGGCAAACACAGCCTGGCTGTACAGGGCAGCACTGTCTGAAGTCCCAGAGAATGGGAAAGAAGAAGGAAAATCAAAAGCAAAGTGTGCTCTGGAATAAACCCTGCAGGGCAGCCAGACCTGGAGGGCTGTGACCCCCATGGGACAACGAGAGGAAGGGATTCAGGGGAAAACCTGAGTTTTATCTTGGAGCAAAAGCCGTTAAAAGTGAGCATGGTGAAAGAGGAAGGTGTCTGTGCTGGTTTCTAGGATGAAGCAGCGCAGGCAGCTGCAGGACCCTGTTCCATGTGGGACCACAGCTGCCCCCCATCCCCTGCATGAAGAGCCAGCAGGGCTGCAGCCCTTCCCGAGGCCAGCCCAGCACTGAACAGCTCTGCTTGGCCTTGAGAGGTTTATCAGAGAGCAGGAAACTCCAAAATCATGAAGAAAATGTAAAACGAAACACTATTTGCTCATTAAAAGAGCTGAGGCAGCTTTTTAGGTTTGTTTTCATTTCAGCGGATGCCAGGTCATTTTTAATTTTGATGTGTGTTAGTTCTCCTATCCCTACAGATGCAGGCACAGTAAGAACACACCTCAGGCTGCCTGACAGGTTTCTGGTGTGGTTTTGTAAGGTTCCTGAGAACCAGGGGACATTTCTTGTTTTGCAGCTTTACAAAAAGCCACAAGTGCCTTTGGTGCTCTAACAAACAGGTCAGTTTGGGGAGAGGTTACCCTGAGGCACGAATCGTGGCTCTGCTCTGGCCAGCTCATCTGCTGATGAGCTCTGAGGTTCCTGGTGGCCCTCAAGGATTGGGATGTGCCAATGAGGTTCTGGATCTGCAAGGAGAATGTGATTTGTCTTTACTAGCACATGTGGCAAAATAATCTCAGAGCCTCCCACAGGGCATGCTGTGTGCACACAGTGATGCAGAAAGAACAGGAGGAGGGAGCTGGTTGTGTCAGATGTTCCCCTGGGGCTGGCAAGTTTAGTTTTGAAAGAAAAAAA
>VYZQ01002547.1:6179-18899 GCA_013400655.1 Mystacornis crossleyi | reverse complement strand
CTATGAAGCAACTTGCATTTGTTTAAGAGTCTCTTATTTAGAGGGGAAGAAGTTACTTTCCCCAGAGATTTTATGGGTGCATTCACAGTTACATTTTTGCAGTGAAAAGTCTCTCCTCTGTGCATTCATAGGAGAAGTACATCTGTTCACAAGGAAATCTTGATTGGAAAGCAACATTCACCCTCTGAGTGTTGTTACCTCTGAAATTCCCACCAAGAATCCTGTGCCGGAGGCTGTTGGATGGCAGCAGAGCCTCTCTGGCATGATCATTCTCTGAAGGTCGTGTTTGTATCTGTAGTAGTTTGATTCGCATTTTCCCCTTTTCTGTGAGATAAGAACAGGGAGGAATACAAAGCAGGCACCAAACTTTAAAGAATATAATGAAGTTTATTACTACAACTAAAAGTAAAGTGGAATAAAAAGGAATTAAAGCAAATTAGCTCCTTTTTCCTCCAGCACCTCCTCCATCCACCTGTAATATAAAGACACAAACTTAAAAGCAATTCAGCTAGTTTGCCCCTCTATAACAATCTTATGTCAGTCCATTGAGTGAGAGAAGTCTCTTTTGCTCAGCTATGGAACTTTTCCACAAGAACAATCTTCTCATGGCATCCACGTCACAGCATGACCGCCATCTGGGGTGATTTTGTGTTGACATGTGAGGGTCCCTTTACCTTGATCCACAGCTTTTTCCACAACCGTGTTCAAGGATTCACCTTTAGCTGCAGGGGGTATAATTTTAAGGACAAGCACTTCCAGAAAAACAAAAGTTCTCTTCATCTATCTCCAGGATAAACCCCCCTCGCTAATAGAGAGAAAACCTGTGGTAAAAAATTTAACGTCCTTCTGTAGGTAGCTCCTCTCATCAGATCGGGGCCAAGGTTAGCATTTCACCTCAGGCCTACACCTTGGTTTGAAACAGTCCAGGAAAAAAGAAGAAGAGAAAAAACAAATCCAAAATCATCTTCATCTCAGCTGGAAAGCTCTTTCCCCCCCAAAAAGCTTATAATGAAATTAAAAGGGAGTTTCTATATCTGAGTCCATCACCATAGGTTTACAAAAGAGCTTTCAGCTTCTAGCATCTCCTCTCTCTCCTCTCTCTAGGCTTCAGTCCTTTCTTCTGTGTCTTTGCCTTTCCTGGGAAAGGATTGCAGGTTTCATATCTCGGAGGAAAAACTTACAGCACTGTAGAGGCCAGTCCTCCCGTGCGGGACCTTGAAAACTGGATGTTATCTCTCGTGAAGCGGCAGCCTCGGCTGTGCAGCTGTTTGCAGCCAGAGCTGGGTTTGAAGGGAAGGGGGGGGGGGGAAGCATCTCAGCCCTGCCACCCCTGGGCCTGGGGCTGTGGCCCCCCACCCCTGGGGCCAAGGGGAGGAAGGTGAAGGACATGGCCCCGCGGCAGAGCTGGACCATGGCCCGGCCTGGCCTCCCACCAGGCCTGCACCTGGATTCGCGCTGGCAGGGCCCAGCTGGGCCCCACCGGGCCGGCCCAGCCCCCCTCAGGGGGCTGAGCGGGCCCTCTGTTACCTCTGTCTTCGCCAGAAGAGCAAGAGAAAGATTCCCGCCCTTCATCTCCTTTTAATCTGAATTCACGGGGCGTACCCCTTCTCTAAGTGGCTCAATAGAGCTGTCGATATTCAAATTAGTTAATTGATTGGTTCTGTCCAGTTCTGGAGGAAATTACAGCACCTGTTGCTGCAAACCACTTCCTCCAGGAAACAGAGCCAAAAGGAAGAAAAACCTGAAAAGAAGGAAGAGGTGTCAACCCATGACAGTATCACATTTTAAATAGGGCAGGGTGAGAGGGTCAAATCAATGAATGTTTGAGCTATCTCCTGGTTTATCTGTAAGGCCAATCTGTGTGTTCCAGCTCCTTATCTCCTCCAAGAATTCCTGCCCTTAGTTTCAGCTGAGGGTTTGGTGTCTGTGTGCCTAAAGTAGAAATCCCTCAAATTAACTCATAAATGTGAACTTTGGGCACTTACACTTGTTCTAAACCTAAGGAGATAATGTAGGAGAGAATATGGTGTTTCTTTCAGTCATTCAAACTGTATAAACTGGACAATTCCATGACTGGAAGAAAACAAGACTGGAACTTTGCGAAGGATAGAACGCAGAATTGAGAAAGAACTGAACGACCCATTGGCCATATGTGATGTCTTATGAATGAAGTACAATTATTCTTAAAATAGTAAAAATCAATGATTTTATGAAACCCATCACACTGGTTGCAAATAGTAATTACTGTTGCTAAAAGTAGAGTAATTAGAGCTCTACTGAACTTTGATGGTGTTCACAATATATAACTTGGTCTCTTCTAGTCTTCCCCACGGTAAATGTAATGGCTTTTTAACAGCAATCTTTTAAACTAAATAAACTGAACATTTCAGTGGAGATCTGGTAGAATGAATGGAAATTCAGAATATTCTGATTGGTTTGTTCACTGCTTGATAGTTGCATTAAACTGAGTGGAAAAGTGGATGGTGTTCAAAAGAATAAGCTGAAAGTACTCTTCCAACTCCAAGATGGTATGTCAATTTAGGTTTTACAGGCTTCCTCATTTAAAAAATTATCTGTGTTAAATTTTACTGTCTGACATATTATAAAATCAAAGTAATGAGCTTAATATAGAGAACATATTTGAAAACATCTTTGTTGGAACTGGCTGGAAATTTCAACTGTTTTTGATTATAGATAGCAATTTGATCAAATAAAAAATGTTTTCAGAAAGTTGATTCTGAGTCAATTTTTTAGCAGAGTGAAGTTAAAATAATACCTTCAGAATTTCTTTCTTTTTATGGTTATTAAGACAAACCAGGAAACTGTTCAGATGACTTCTTAATTCCAGTTCAGCTTTTCATACTGCTTTGAATTTTGAAATGAGTTGATTACCTGTGGAACACAGATTTGATTTTCTGGCAAAGTCTAATTGTATTAATCAAAACAATTCAATATTTCATTTTGCTTTTTTGTGAAATAAATAGTCTATTTGATTCAAATTGAAGGCTTTGAATTTTGCTTCTGGTCTCAGTGATTCTTTTTTCCTGCTGTTCCTCCTTACAGTAGAACAGTCCAGATTTCATGTTCAAGCCCACTCAGATTTGCAGTGTTTGGATTTGGACTGTGGTTGAGAACTGTTTAAATATTTCTATGTTCTTGCTGACAGCTGAGTGATCCCAAACCTGTGTGAAAGATTTTGCACTTTCCTGCCGTGAATGGATCCAGACTGGGCAGACATGCCAGGTTTCACTGTTACTAATTTACAAGAAAACAAGTTGCCTTTGATAATAGTGAGCAGTTCATCAGTGTTTCAACATCATTAAAATTCTTTATTTGTTGCTTTGCTGGTAGTGCCTGTGTTACAGCATGTAATGGGTGAGTAAAGGTGATGCACATTCCTGTCCCCGAAGGAGCCATTCTTTTTCTTTCTCCCTGTGCCTCCCCTCAGGACTTGCACCCTCCAGGATGGGACTGGGAGCTCTTAAACTTTTGTACCTCAGCAGTGAGAGCTGAGTTGCTTTACGACAGCTGGAGTCTTGCACAAATAAAACAGATAATAGAAGCTGACAAACTTTCTCTTATGAACTGAATTTCCTAATAGCTTTTAGTTTCCTTAATTGCTTGTCATGGTTACAAGAAGAGCTTTAGTATAAATATTAATGTTATGAATGAAACATGAGACTTTTATTTCATCAGTGTCTTCAAACTCAGTGTTTCCTTCTGGTAGAATGATTGATGGAATGTCTTGTTGAGGACTGGACTGACAACAGGAATTGTAGTTCAGAAGAAATAGCATAGACTGTAAAAGCATTTAGTTCTTGTTATGTTGCTAAAAAGAGTTGAGCATATTTTAAATGTCTTTTAAATCCTGTCAAATAACAGCTGACACACAGTGTCACTTGTAGACATTAGGGCAGCTTCCTGTATTGGCAAAATTTTCCTCTGGTATTCTCTCATCCTGCTTCAGAATCCATTGTTCTTTCCATAAAAATGTGCTAGTTCTTGCAAAAATTTTGCTGGGTGGTTGAAACAATTTCCTGGTAAGAAACCTGTAGCCACTTCTAAGTCCTATGCAAGAACAAGGAAGAAATTATTATGCTTAAAAAAAAAAAAAAAATTAAAAAAAAGTAATTTGTCCCATAAGTACCTCTTATAATCTCTGCACTGGAGCAGGAATAGTCTGGGATTGAAGTAAATAAGTAACATCAATAGTTTTAAGAGAAGGCAAATTTATAGGGTTTTTTCCGAGGTGGCTAAGGATTGGAGCTGCAATTCCCAAAGTTCGCTGCTGAGAAAAGTTAGGGGACTGTTCCTAGAATGTATTTGGCTCTAGAGAAGAGTTTCTCAATAGTCAACATTAAAAGCCCTGGCCATGGGTTACATTCTTAAATATGTCACCACAATGCTGGAGACAATTTATCTTTTGAATCTTATTTAGTGGAGTGTGTCCTTATCCAATGGATGGAGATCTTATGGATCATCATCTTATGGGATTTTGCGGAAAGATTCTGTATGAACAGCCAGTTCCTACATCCCTTCCCCCATTGATGAGGTCTTTTCAGATTATATTTTCTTTTCTATGGAGAATATTTTTCTTAGGCAGAAATTTTATTCCAACAGCACCTTGCTCTCAAAATCTGAATCTTACATGATCCATTCATTCATATTTGACCAGGGATTATGAAAGATGTATGCACACATTTTTCCACTAGAAATAAGAAATGTGACAATAGGGTAATTATATTTCTAAACATTCCTGCATATGTATTAAGCCATCCATAAGTTTACTTCAAGTTTAAATACTGATGTGCACATTTGCATCTGTATGTGAATGTCCCTGAACACTTGATGGTTTGGGTTTTTAAACAGATTTCTCTTCTATGCTAATGCAAGCTTTGAAAAATCAGTTGAGGCAGTATTGCAAGAATTATCATCCCTGGCTTTAATGTACTCAGGAAGCAAACGTAGTATCCTTAATCAGTCATAGCAGACAGCCTCAAATAAGGTGAGAAATATTCTATTTCACATTCCCTATTTTTAAAGTGAAAGTTGAACTAAGGAACAGACAGTCAATCGACTACATAAACTTTATAGGCAAAGCCTTACGGGGCTTTTAACTTGTCAAACAATTTCATATACCATATGTAGTTTAATTCAACAGTTTCAGTGAGAGTATGGAATCCTGTCTGATACCTTTTACCAAACATAATGGATCTTTTTTAATGCTTTCATGATCACATTCTGTAGCCTTTACGTAGTAATTATTTTATGTGTAAGTTTAAAGCCCCAACAAGAATCCCTCCAGATGAAAATCAGAAGTGTAAAAATGACACTTCATGCTGTGTTCCTTTTGAGAAGCTATCTGCACCTCTCCCTTCATTCTGCATTTTCCTTACAACTTCCAGGCTTTCATTTAAAAATAACTTTCTCCTCCTTTCCTGCCAGGAAGTTATCAGCTCTCCTTGTGTAAATCTGTGCTGACACATGTTAATTCAACCTTGCTAAGAACTGTCTGCTTTTGAATTGCAGTGGCAGCAAATCCATAAACTCTAGAATTTACTGAGGGTCACTTCAGTATTAAGATGCATCAGCACAGCTGTGGCAAACCCTGATCCTACAAATGGCCACACTCAGGCTGGAGCTCTGGAGCAGGGATCAGATTCTTTTGAGGAAAGAGCCTGAGTACTACCCCTCCTAAAATATCAGTACATTTATTCAAAGAGAGTAAAGATCTGCCCCTCATTGGAGCTTAATTCAGCTGTCAGGTCAGGTATGAGCCATGTTGAAAGGTTTGGGATCAGTCTTGGAAGTGTGGGATAAGATATTTAGCACCTTGTGCCAGCACTGGTGTCTCTGGTCCTATGAGAAGTGGCTCTGGTCATGTGTAAGGTCAAAAAAAGCCCATGTGAGGAGTGGAAATACCCATGATGAGCATAAAAATGAGTGTGGATGATCACACAGATGAACAAATCTCACAAACGGACCTCTTGCCTGCCCAAGGGTGCAAAGAAAACAGATTTTAATATCTGTTTAATGAAGCTTTTAACCTAGGCACAACAAAGCTCTGGTTTATTTGCTGTGTCTCCTGGGCTGGGGGAGGTTGTATACAGAGAATTAAAAGAAGCTCTTTCTCCCTCAGATTGAAAAAAGATGTACAGATGCCTTGAGGGATATGGACAAAGAAAGGAAGGAATGGGACAGCCTTGCTCAGCCTGACACAGTCACTTGTTCTAGAGGTGATTTTTGTCTGTACCTGCTGTACAGAACCAGGTTTGGAAAGTCCTAGGAAAATCCTATATCCAGGAAGATGTATAAGAGGTGGATGTGTGCATATGTCTGTTTAGAGGAAGAGTTATTCACTGTGCTTTTAAAGAAAGAAAAAGGTTTTATTTCTTGAACATTGTCTACAAAGATAATCTTCCTCACACAGTATTTCCTTGTGTAACAGTTCCCTTGATCAAGCAGAAATATAATAGAATTCTTTCCCTCCTTCATCCCTTGGCCTCAGAAGAGCTTTTTCATATCCTGTAAGAGTCTGTCACCGATTGTCACCAATGATGCTGAAACAAAGGCTAAATGTTTAGAGCAAGTAACACTCGAATTTGTCCTTCAACCTTTCTGGGGGAAAATAAGTGTTCACCTAATGCCCTCATTTGCTATCCTCAGAGGAAAAAAGGAGTATTTTTTCTTCAGTGGTAATCGTCCAGCCAGGGGAATGTCATTTAGCACCAAAGGATGTCAACATCACAGAGCATTTATTAATTTTATCAAGATTAATATAATCCTTGGCACTTGGTCCTAAATCATTGGTGACAGCTCATGGCAAAATGGGAAATGCAAAGGGGACCAATGACATTTGCTCCAGCTTTCCCTTCAGCAGTAACACTTCTGATATATTTATCTTAATTAGCAGCAGCAGAAGAAAAAGGAAGAAATAGAGACAAACTCAATTGAGTTTGAGTAAGATCATAATTAAGAAAGCAGTCACTGTACAATTCTAAATGTAGATTTCTGACAAGAAAGACATGAAGTTAACTTACATGAAAGGCAGAAATGTAAGGAAGTTTAATGAAATATTTGTCATCGTTTTTCCTTTTGTAAGCATCAGCTCTAAATGCCATCCCTGTGTAAGTCATTCAGAAAAGCACACATTCTTTTATAGTAAAATCTTCCTATCAATGGAAAAAAATAACAGAAGAAAGTAGCATCACTGCTGAGAGATGAGAGATGAATCATTCAAGTTGTATAAGTTTGAAATGCCTTTAAAAATTAAAATTAGATGGGTGGAATTAAATATAAAATCTCTTTTTCTAGCTTGTTTGATTGTTACCCTGTCTTCTGGGTGGTTGCATTGTCTTTACCTCCAGTAAATACCAGAGTAATGTGCTGAGTAACTCAGCAACAGCAGTCTGGGTACCCCTACTTTTATTGCTTCTGGAAATGAAAGACTCAAATATTAATTTTTTATTAGAAATGTGACCTTTATAATCTACCAGCTTATCACTAATGTTTATAAACAGTTATTAAATTTATAAACATCTGTATTTTTAAATTATTTAAATTAAAACCAGGAAATCTGCTGCTTCTGAGTATTTTATTTTTTTCTTCAACAATTCTACATTAATTTTGCTCATAAATTAGTGTTCTCTAATGGCTGATGTTATTTTGTGGGTTTTTTAAACCCTCTTAAACTAATGGAGCAGCACAAAAACTGTTGGAAATTGTGAAAAAGGTACTGGAGAGACTGGGGCTGAATGAACATTTATACAGGAAGAAATTCTGCCCCAAATTACTGGGAAAAATGTGTCGTTTGGGCCAAGAGACAAGAGTGGAAAACCTTCAGTAGTTCAAGACACAAGATAAAATGGTTAGGAAAAGCAACTGCCAAAGCACTCCACAATAATAATGGCCTTAAAATATCTTCTTTCATCTATATTTTTTACTTGCTTATTCTGACAAATGCCAGCACAAAATTAGTACAGCTTCTTTTTAGGGGCTTTTATTAGACTAAGGGAACTTTATGCACAAAAAGCACATTTGTGTGGGTTGGAAGGGTAGCTCCCCTGTATCACGTGATAATTATGTGGCCAAAGTATGAAAAACTCTACACTCTGTAGGAAAACCAGAGTCAGCTGAAGGCCAGCTGAGTGTGCAGCAGTGCTGCTTATTCCAATATCTCTGCTCCCTGCCCAACTGGATTGCTGCTGGGACTGCAGCAATATTAAAGTCATACTTTTTCCCTGCTGTCAGTCACATCAATCCCCCGTATTGACAAGTATCTTATAAGCTTAGATCTGCTCACTGCTATCTTTTTGGAGGTACTGTGCTTCTACTGAAGGCCATTTGGTCTAGCAGATAGATTTCCCCTTCTGTCACATTCTTTGGAATAAAAATGCCCTGTCCAGCTTCACCTTAGAAGACAGATGTTCATTATTAAAATTCACCTGACAGAAGAGCACCTGCTGGCTGCAGAACCTGTCTCAAATTTAAATATGTAGCAATAATCTTTGAAAACCAAAGTTTTCCTGGAGAAAAAAAAAGTTTTTATTTAATTTGAGAATTAAATATTTAACAGTATAAGTTAACTATTATGATAAGTGAGCCGTGGTTATTTAAAAACCCCCAATATAATCATCCACAAAAAATAGAGGAACAAAACTCCAAGTTTGCAGAAATATTTGGTTGCTCTGTACTGACTGCTGGTTTTCACAATCTGTAGTTTGTGTAAGCAAAGGAGAAACTCCAGGCTCAAACTATTCTACATGCTTCTTGAATTGAGCAGAATATTTTAGGTATTCGATTCAAGAGCTCAGTTGTTTCTAACACCCTTACTGGTGGCTTCACTTGGAGTGTGTGAGCAAACATTTTGAGCAAGCAGCTCAATGTCCCTTCAAGTGATATCAAGCTGAATTTGTCTACCTCGCTAAAAATTACCTGTGGGTAATCCAGACAGGCTGTGTTGTGACTCATTCCTAATCCCTCTTGAGGAAAATCCCTCTTGGAAAGCTCTGGATAACCCTGATGTTGCTGCAATGCCAGAGGCACCTGAGCTGCTCTGGACAGCCCTCGCCTGTTGTGAAGGTCAGTATGGGGTTGGATGCCACTCACACTAGTTCAAAATCTGGGTTTCAACCATTTCTGGAGCTCTGTTTCCTTTCAGCTGGAGTTGTTCTATGAACTGATGACTTAAATTTCACAATTCCAATCCAGGAAAATATATGTTCTAGTGATGAGAAGATCCTGAGCCCAGTGGTGTCTTTGTTAAGGCTGAAGGAGTTTTGATGCCTTGACTAAATTTCGAGTGGCAGAGTGTGGAGAGGAAATGTGGGGGCCTGCTGCTTTTCTTGGGTGCATTTTCCACAATTATTGACAAATCCTGGATGTGTCCCTGGGCAGGGCTGTCTCTCAGTGCAGGTGGGGTGATTTTGATCCATCCCTGGTGTGGTGGACCCATCCTGCAGGTTGGGAGAGTCGTTCTGTACCTGCCCATCCACAAAGCAGAGGGGGCTGTGCCCTGCCCCTTTGAAATGCAATTAGAATGACATGCTTAGATAATAATCCCACCTCAGTGTGCAACTGTGGTTAGAAATACTGAATATGTGTAAAAGGAAAGGATAGATGATTTTGTGTATCCTTCCTGAAATATTTTAAATTTTCCAATCTGGTGCCTTTTTTGGAATTTCCTCTGAGGGACATGTTTCCTTTTTCATTAGACTCCAGATAAATGTTCTCCTACCGCTGAGCCATGTGACTTTGTTACATCTCAGTTTGAGATTAATGCACAAAAAAAGTTCTGCCACCTAGCAATTAGTCCTTTGAAAAAATTGAAACCTTCAAGACATGTGACAGGACTTAAATTTTCCGGGGCTTTATCTCAGTCTTAGACTCAAATAAGATCACATAACCTAATAGCTATGATTAAAATCTATTTTTTACTAGAATGTGCTCCCATTGATCACCGTAATTTGCTTTCTGTCCTGTTTCTCACTTCAGGGTCTTTTGTCTCTTCTTGTGTGAGATCTGAACACTTGTTCAGTCCTTCATCAGTAATTTTTTTTTTCCTACAGAATGGTAATAAGGTCTTTAAAATGAATTCTGCAAATATTTAGAAGAAGATAACAATATCTTTGTGTGTGTGTGTGTGTGTGTGTGTGTGTAGGCTTTCAGTTAATTATGATATAAAATCTTTGCTCTCCTTTTTGGACATTTAATATTTTGGTTTCCTGTATTTGGTGCAGTGAGTGACACAATTTAATTTGTCTGCATGAGGGTACTTCCACAAGCACCTACTAATCCAGAAGTAGTTACAGGACCTGATGAGTGAAAAATAACTGACATGACACAAAAATATTTAGAAAGAGCCTTTAAAATGGGAAATTTTCTGATTAAATTCAAATTATTTGAAAAATATTTGTGATTTTTGAGAGCAGCAGTAAAGCAGCGAAACTGCTCTTATGTATTAAAAACTATACATTCAGGAGGTCACAAGTAATGGTATTTCAGACCAGGGAAGGACTGGTCAAGGATGTGCTCTCCAAAAAGAGAAGTGCTGGGAAGTTGTTGCAGTAAGACTGATTTAATGGCTTAGATGGTCAGATTTTCTGTAGCTGGTATGATGATCCTAAATCATTCCTTATGATGATATATTTTATTTCATATAGCTGAATCCCTCCTATGTCAAGCACAGCCCACTCCATTTCTTAAGTGACCCTTTAAAATGGTCAGAACCTGCTGCCCTCTATGTTCCCAGCACAGTCTGGGTCCGGCTTATCAACATTTACCTTCTCAAACACCAAATCTGACACAACTGGGAATGATTTGAACCATTCTCACCTGTTACTGCATTAACATCTCAATTTAGTTTATGTTATTTCATTCTCTAACAGTTTTCTTATCTCAGAAACTATTTTATTTTAGTAAAAATCTCTTTATTCTGGTTTTGTTTTAATGAGTAGTGTGATACTTGATTTTAATTTCTTGGTGAAACTTCAGTATTTCTAGTTATAAAATTATTACAGTGTTTCAAGTATAACAAAAAAAAATTGATGCCATATTTCAGTATTATTTACTGTGAGATCTAATGAGAAAGGAGTGCTTTTGCACTCACTGAGACTCTAATTTAGGAAAACACTGGGAGGAGTGTAGGATTATGTGACATAGTTCTTGACATTTAGGGGTCCATTAATCCTGGCCCCACTTAAAATATTTGGGTTTCTGTTTTCCTTCAAGACAATCACTTTGAGGATTTCTTCTGTGAAGCATTTCTAGCTCTGAACTGGAGTTGCTGTGGAAAAGAGCTGCTTTATGCCCCGATAATGTTTTGAATCAGGGACTTGCTATGGAAGCAGTTGAACTCTGGCAAATAGGAGATCACAGAATCATGGAATGGTTTGGGTTTGGAAGGACCTCAAAGTTCATCCAGTTCTACCCCCTGCCATGGACAGAGATACATTCTACTATCCCCAGTTGCTCCAACCTGGCCTTTGACACTTCCAGGAATGGAGAGTCTACAACCACTGTGGGTAACCTGTTCCAGGGCCCCACCATCCTTATTGCAAGGCATTTCTTCCTATACATAATCTAAACGTAACCTCTTGCACCTTAAAGCCATTCCCCCTTGTCCTGTCACTGCTTGCCCATGCAAAAATNAAATTAAATTAAATTAAATTAAACTTTAAATTTCACACACTCCCTCCCCACCACCCCCCTGCCACACCCCTGCCTTCCCAAAATGTGGGCCTGATCCCTTCTCTATGGAAACCCATATAAAAATCTTAGTTCTGTGTTTTTTTAAGGCTCATTCCTGAAGTCATGATTTCAACTTGTGTGAGATAAGAATGTGTGTTTTCCAGTGTACTCTCATCAGCTGTGGTCTTCACAGCATTCTTAATGGATTTATCTGTAGCTCTGATCTACTGACCCTCTCACAGTCAGGTTATTAGGTTTGTGTGAGGTTTTTTATTTGTAAGGCATGCTTTCCTGGGCTTTAATATTTAAATAATCATTCTCAGCTCTCTGAAATGCCCAGTCCTTCACTCCTTACCCCCTCCCAGTTCATTTATGCTTTCATGGGGGCTGAACTCTGGGATCTCTTGTGATTTGCAGCAAATTTCTCGTGTGCTCTGTGACTAATCTCAGTCTTCCCAGGGTGTTTATTGCTTTGGTGTCTGGTGGCAGCTGAACAGCAGACACAAGATTTTCAAAGCGATCTTAGTGGGCAATATCTGCCTCATCCCCTTTTCCTTCCTTTCATTTCAGGATGTTATGGGGTTGGTTTTCATTCAACCATCATCCAGTCCTATCACTTGAAGAACCAAACCAGGGGAGATTTTTTGTTGATGGGCTGAGTAGTACATAGCAAATGTCTTAATTTTGGCCTCTCTTTGAAGCCATTAAAGTTACAGAAATTATTTCTCATTTATGCAAAAAATTGCCTTAATCACATTGCATTTCTTCCTGAGAAGATGACTGAGCAGATACCATTCTATTATTGTCATTGCTCTGTAAGGGCAAATGTTTGTATTGCCTTATCTTACCTAAACTTAGGAGTTTATAGTCTTGTTTATTACATATCTCACTGTCATGGGTTGACATCTCTTCCTGCTCTTCAGGTTTTTTTTCCTTTTGGCTTTGTTTCCTGGAGGAAGTGGTTTGCAGCAACGGGTGCTGTAATCTCCTCCAGAACTGGACAGAACCAATCAATTAACTAATTTGAATATC
>VYZQ01002530.1:23713-34054 GCA_013400655.1 Mystacornis crossleyi | reverse complement strand
TTTCCTCAGCAGCTGCTTAAGGAGGGACTGACTTACAGCATCAGATGGCTGCCTTCTGCATTATCTCTGAAGTGAAGTGATGGTGTTCCCTGCATCATGCTGTCCTCTAAGAGGAGAAGTTATCAATAACTATTTAATGGGAAGATTTTTTTCTATTTTCTTAGACTTTTAAAATGTTTAATACATCTCTACTGCATTTTTCTTTCCCTTCATTGTCCTTGGTCAATAAAAATAAGTTATGAAGCAGGGGGACATGGAAGCAGGTGGCATGATGAATTACCTCTTTAAGAAGCAATGTTCTTTTCCATTATGGATGTAATGTTCTTCCCAGGTGGTTGTAAGAGGGCTCTTCTGTAGGACCTCTTAGTAATTTTGGAAAGAGAATTAAACTCTCTGTATACTTTGAAAAGGTTTTAGCAGACTTATATGTAGTTGAGTCCTAATGAAACTCCTCCTCCATTTGTGAGTAATGAAGTAAATAGAATCAGGTTTGCATTTCTGTGGTGAACTAGTTTTTATTGCTAACACTTACAAGCAAGACATCAACCAAGGCTTATCATAACACAACATAATACTGTAATTCAGATTGTATCCAGCCTGCAGAACTGAGCAAAATTCAAACTGGAAACCTTTTTAAAGATGTCATTCAACTAACAGTATTCCCTGACAGGTACAGATAAAATAGTTTTAATTTATAGTTTAATAGTTTAAATTTATAGTTTAAATTTTTTTTTTCACATCAGTAAAATAAAATACTAAATAGTACATTTAAGGTCTTATCTTTCCACAGGTAAAGGCTCTCAGATAATAGACTTGGAATTGAGTATCTCTGTACCCTCTGCTGGAGTTAAGGTGGAGAGCCTAAGCTGCTGCTTCACCAGGTTTCCATAAGGAAGGGTGTGGGAGACACAGCTCCCTGACCAAGTGACCTCACGCCTTGAAGCAGCCTGACCACAGAGATTTCTCCTTCTGGAAACTGCCTCTTCCCATCCTGAGCTCATTTCAAACACTGCCATCTAGAAGAGGTGGAAGAAGTACCCAGTGTAGGATTTAGCTGTAACAAAAATACACAAATCCCAGTCAGGGGCTGCTGCTGGAGATGTTTAAATTCACTTAGTGAGTGCTTTTCTGGGTTTAGGTTTGTAAAGGGCCCTCTGTGGTTTCTGTATGTGGCCAGAGTGACTCTGCTCAGGGCATTTTCCATACCCCTTGCTGCACTGGACCACAGCACAACCAGGGTCAGGCAGAGAGCCTGCTTCTCTCACCCTCAAAAAGCAGAGCCCTGCAAAAATTTCATCTGTTGTCAAATGTAGGAACCAGAGAAGGCTCCAAGAATTCTATGGGACCAAAAGAAGGGTGCAAAAACCAGGGGTGTGTTGAAAGCCCAGTGTTCAGAGCATTTTTTCAAGATTTCCACTTTGCAGCTAATGTGGTTCAATGCCAAGTTCCAGAATCAAATCTGGAAGCCAGCACTCAAGCTGGACGGTGTGCCAAAGCCACTGCCGCATGGCATCGCTGCCTCGTTCTGATACATCCCACACATGCTGAGTATGTCCAGGTTAGGGTTGGGGTGTTCAGAAACTGGCAGATAAAGCACAGTCAGTGCTTGTATGGTGAAAAGGGGATTGTTCTAGACCTCCAGCTGCGTGGATGGGTGCTTTAACCATGAGTCTGTTGGGGATGTGGCTGAATCATGGCTCCGTGAGACGAGCTGCTTCATTGGGCTGATGTTTGTTGGCATCGCTGCAGAGCTGTAGTTTAGTTCATCCCCCGAGTAAGGTGTCTGCTCAGGAGTGAGAATGTAAAGTTAAAAATACAGAGTGTAAACCTAAAAGCTGTTCAAACCATTATGTAACTGTGGAAGATATCAACTGTGAAAGTGAAAAAGTTATGTTATTGTCAGGCAAATAAAGCAGGTACTTTCCATCACAAATGTCTAAAGACTTCAGGAATGGAGTTTATTTCTGTTAGCAGTATCTGATACTTTCTCTTGCTGAAGTTCTGAGCTGTCATCAACCTCCTACTAGATGTTGCTGGAAAAAGGAAGGAAACCTTTAATTCCCAGCCTAAGCCTACATGTCAAATATTTCAGTAGTTACATAAAGTTTTCAATAGTTGTTAGATACACACGTCTTATTTTTAACTCTACTCTACTCTCACTGCTCATTTTGCCTTTTCACCTTCTTCCAGCTCTTATCCTTCATCTATTCCCAGAAGCCTTCTGCCTCAGCCCTTACCAATCAAGCTACTTTCACAAGCACTGTCATTAACAATAGATAAAGATCTTTTAAATAAATTATTATCTTTGCTCCAAAAGATCCAGATGACCAGATGTGCTAATGCAAGACATCTGTTTGCCTGGGGGAACCTGTGTTCTTGTTAAAACCATGTTTGGACTAGCTTAGAGTCGCACCAGTTTCAGCTGACACACATCCAATGTCATTTACCTCTTGTTTCATCCACTGTAGCACTGTGTAATGAAGATGCATCTACAAAAACGTGTTAGATTAATTGCAGGTGGAAGCTCTGGGTAACATAAGTCACTGAGCCCTAACAGTGAACAGAACCAAGGTGAGCTCTAGTGGGCACTCTTGTCATGAAAGCTTATGAAGTTTAAGAAATGCTACTCAAATATTTATCAAAAAAGCCTCCTCTTCAAACCAAACTTTTAATCTTGAAGTATTCAAAGAGAGAAAAATCACGTAGCATGAGATCCATGCAGGTATAGGAGAGTTGTACGGCATGTGGAGAATTCTGTCCATATTCTGGACCCATTGAAGTGCAGCTGGAGTGTGGAAAAATCATTGCAAACATCTATTCTTGCATGTGGTTGCACTAGTTTAGTTCTAGACTTACCTTGGTTATCAGTAATACTGAGATGTGGGGCTGAATTCCACCACACATTCTGTATTTCTGATCCGAATGGTTTGACTTGATAATCTTAAAGCTCTTTTCCAACCTAAATATTTCCATGATTCTATGAATTGTGGTCATCAATAGAAAGAGGACTCCAACCCTGTAATCAGGTTCCTCATATGATTAACAATCTCCATCATGATCACTGTTCTTACATTCTGCTTCAAACAGAAAGCTTTGCAGAGAGCCACAGATAGCAAGGATGCAGTTATATTTAATTCAAAGGTATAAAAGTAGGAAGTGAGCATTCACTTTATTATGTTGCTAATGAATTATAAAATGTATATCATCAAAATAAATATTCTTGAAATTGCGTCCTAATGAATCACTTACAAAATGTGCCTACTCAGTTGTGTCAATGATTAATTATATTCTTGCCTCCTTCCTGGAATACAAATGCTTTTATTAAAGCAATCCAATGACAGTAAGACAACAGACTCATTCTTATGGTCATCCATTTGGTTGTGGATTGATAGAGTATTCCTTTCAGCCTCTTTAGAGTGCATCTGAACAGCTGCAAGTGGCTGTGACATAAATGAAAGTTCATGTCACCTTAAGCAGAATGAGATGAAAGACAGTCAGTTCATCCAGTTTCAGCTTATCAGTGCACAGTCATTAAAAACTAATATTATCTGGAGCACTGTGATAAATACAGAGCATACCGTGCCAGCTGCAGGCGTCATCAGATGGGAGCATTTTTACAACATTCTGATGCACAGAGGCAAATTATTCCAGAATATTAAACATTTCATTAGTTCTCAGCTTCAAGATGCAGCTTTAGAAGTGGCCAGTCTCATGGAAAAAATCATTATCACCAAATGCAATACTTACAAATTGGTATTTATGAAGTTCAGCGACTGCCACTATGAAAGAGCCTCAGAAACCTTTGTGTAGGTGAGTGACATCGTTCTGCAAGGCTGAAAAGCAGTTGCTTATTTGCATAATGGCATTCACCTCATTGTTGAAAGATTAGGATTCATTTAATGAAAGTGGTCATGGGCAGAGAAAAATGCTTTTGTACTGAATTTAAATAAGCCAATCTTGAGCTTAGGTATTCCTCTTTGGCTTCCTAGCACAAGACACTTGGAAAACCTTGACTGCCAGCTGTCCTCGGCACTGATGGGCTTCATGTCAGTGAAGATAATTAATAATGTCGCTTCTTATGGCCTGCTGCTTATATGTCAGTAAGCAGGTTGCTTTAATTAGTAAGTCAACATCTGCAATTACATGGAAAGAATGGAGCATTGGAGAATTCATTTAGTACAGTCTGTCTTGCATAATGCAAAGTGACCAATTTACAGTGACAGGAGATGAGAAAGGGTGGTAGTAACTAGGAATATACCGCATGTGGCTGTGGGATGCAATTCTTTCAAGGTATATGGTTTATCTAAAATCGATGAAAGTTAAAAGAAAAACCGAAATACAATTAAGCCATTATGAAGAATACCCAGACATAAACAGTCCATCTTTTATGTACTCTCTGTATTAAAAATATTTGATTCAAGTGAAATTTTAGTAAAAAAATTCTCAGGTACCCTATACATAGGCCGCAGCAAAACAAAATCAGTTTTTATAGAAGAAGAAAGTAAAGGTTTTTAAAATGTGAGTATTTTGTAAATGTTTTGGATAACAAAGAAAACGCAGAGTGCCTGAACCACAGCTGACTGCATTTGATAGTGCTCTTTTTCTTCAAAGTGCAACAATTACGTGTAGGGAAAATGACATTAAAAAAAAAAAAACACAGCAAAGAAGAACACTATTTCCTTCACCTATAAACATTCCTCTTTCTCGGTTCAATCCTGCCTTTGTTTTTGCACATGCATCTCACCGAATTTAGTTAGTAGCCCTCTAGATGACCCCTCTCCAAATCCATCAGGGAAAAGGAGACCCTTTCTGAGTGCAGAGGAGCTTAGGGGTAGGTCAGGATGAAGAAGGATTTGGAGAGGTTCTACTGTTGAAAGTCACATGGGGCAGAACCCACATCCTGTTTGCACTGACTCTGTGCCTTTCGGCAGTGGGGTCTTGTGGCCTGGCCAGCCCGGACAAGGCAGGCTCTCGGCATGGGTGGCAGGATGATGGGTGCCTCCCAGGCCTGTGCATGGTGGGGAGCAAGTCCTGCAGGATGTATGGCAGGGAGGGAGGGAAAAGCCAGGTAAAGGCTCTGTCCTTGCAGTCTGCTGGGGTTATCCTGCCTGGGCAGAGCTGCGGCCGGTGCCTCTACTGCGTATGGAGCCATGCGAGGGTGGGCAGAGGTGCACCAGAGTGCAGGGGAGCAGCCATCTCCTCCTGGTCCAGGCCCTGACTTGGCACCATCTCCCTAGTTTGCTTGGGCAGAGAAGCCCTTGCAAGAGCTACTTGGCCATTTCTGGCAAAATCTGTTTTTCCCTGATACTCCCAGGAAGCGCCTGGCTAGCCGGGCTCATTAGCCTGAAGTAGCATCTGTGACCAGCTTCCTGACGCATGAATTCGCTTGTGCCTTCCTCATTCATTCAGGTACAGATGAAAAAGATACAAGCACTGGGGAGCCAGCCCACTGTCTGTGTGGTGCAGCATCAGAACAGCTGCTGTTTCCTCAGAAAAACTCACCCGGGGCTTCCATGGCACCAGAGAGCATCTGGCTCCTGGACCATTCCCACAGATCCCTCCCTCCTCCTTATCTGCAGATGCTTGCCCAGACTCTGCCCATATGCAGGACCAGACCGACCATGGGAAACAGCCAGAGAAGAAGCAATTACTGGGTTAATGATCTCCGCTGTGACTACAGAAACAGATTTCTGTGCCGTGGAAATCAGAAGGAAGGTACAAGTGCAACAGAATATGAAAATTAGTGAGTCCTGGTATGTCAGGGCTTGGGGACTTCTTTGCCCCAAACAGGAACGTGCTGCTGTTGTCACTGAGCAGCATGTAAGTGAGGCACCTCTGCTGTCTGTATAATATCTGTACAAATATATAACTGAGACAGCCCAGTGGGGGGGAAAATGAACACATTAAGGGAGGATGGAGTTCAGAATATATGTACTCATACCAGGTACACATACACAAGCTTAGATAAGAAAATGGATAACAATTGAAATTCAATTTAGGGACTTCATGGCTTATTATTTCTGGAAAGTGTCATCTACTTCAACATATTCTTTAATCTTGTTCTCCCTTAATAAGGATATTGTCTTTCAATTGAGTTAACTCTCCTTGTTGCTTAATTACTTTAAAAGAGGATCTCAATTACTCTTTTCATAATCTGTGTTCAGACATGTTTGCCTGAACTTATTTATAGCAACTGAGAAATTTTTTTCTTTAGTCTTTTATGGCGTTATCTTTAAAATTTGCAGTGTATGCTTTGGCTAAACACTTTCAGCCAAAAGGAAAAAACAGATCTAATTGCAGACATATAGGCTAAAATGTACCTTCAGTGGGATTGCTCTCAAAAATGAAGTTGTTCAGAAGTATTTATAAAAGTGGCAACTGAATTGTGTTTCCGGAGGCTGGAAATTTGGGAAGGTCATTCTTCTTATTAATGTGGATTGCCTGCCATAATGCCAACAGGCTGTGTATCACTGCACACATAAAATTAATAAATGCTACTACAATCTGCACTGCTTTTGCAGTTATTACATGCACATAAAATCATATCTATAAGAGTATCTGAGCATGGGTGACATGCTCAAATACTATAATAATTGGCTGCATATGGAAATCAAAGGAGAATAAATAAAAACACAGTGCTATTCTTTTTTATTCCTGCTTCAGAGCTTTACTTTCTGAAGTAAACATGTGTGGACAGATACGTACCAGAGATCTATCCAAGTTAATTTTCAAATCACAGCCCTCTGAGCAGGCTAATTTACTGTGCTACAGCATTTCTGTGCAACAGCTGTAAAGTAGACATATCTGGTTTAGTGCAAAGCTAACTCAGAGCTGTCTGTGCTTGCTTAGTTCTTCAGGCACATAGATGCACTAGAAATCGTGTCCAGAAGTTTTCAAGAAGCAAGATGGAACCTAGGGGGCTGTAATATTTTACTTTTTTTGGTTACTGTTTGCACTGGTTACAAAGCATTACACAGGAAAAAATAAGAAGTGGAAACACAATTTACTATACTACATTTTACCAAATGGTCTGTGGAGTAAAGCAACAACAAACTAAAAAACAACCTCGAGAGAGTGATATGGCTGCAGAGCTCCAAAATACTTCCCAGTGTCCTGATCAGCTCATGTTTATCATTAAACAGTACTGTAGCACTAGCTGAAATACAGTGAATAACACAAGATCCAACTTGAGCAATGTGAGAATCTCATCCTGCTGCAAATTGCTGGGAAGGGAAGAGAAAGGAAGGGAAGAGCAAACTAATGTGAAAAACATGCAAAGCACAAACATTAGGCTGGATTTAGAGAGCTGCAAGTTATTTTATGAGCATTATAAATGGGGTATTTTTTCATTTAAATTAAGATTTTGAGATCTCATCTAGCTTACATTATAACCTAAGCATCAGCATTAAAATGAATATCAATAAGGGGTTGGAAACATTTGCAGATAATCTAGTCTCAGTCTTCACCCTCGTGTGCAGACCGAGCAAGCAGTGCTGCAGCTGGGTGATTAGCAGGAAGCAATTCCTCTGTTCGGCTCCACAGCCTGCAGTCCTGTGCCTGGGGAGCGGCTGATTCTCCTGCTAATGCACCCTGCAAGCTTTGTGCTCCTTTTGGTCAGATGAGGCTCAAATGAAGGAGTATCCAGAAATAACGGGATCATCTACTACATTAGATTTCATCCTGGTCTTTTATATGGAGATAATAATTTAATGCCTCATTCATGAGTTTCAATATCCCTTCCTACACTAATGGAAAACAAGCAGAAGATCTTCAGCTGTGATTGCCAGACCTTTGGAATCTTGCTGACTTCTTGATGTGCGTGATTTCCTCTGGAAATGAGTGCTGGATAATAAGTCATATGGAAAATAATCTGTTCCCTCAGTGATAGATTCCCTGCATTCTCATTTCACCAAGGAAATTTTCTTGGCTGGAATTACAGCAATCCCTTTTGTTAGAGAATAATTATTATAGTTTTTATAGATGAACATCACCTTCTTGGACCTTCAGTTCTTTGAAAATGTCAACAACAACTGAATAAGAAAGAGCTGGCTGTGCTGTCTACTGTTATTTCCAAAAGGCTTTCAAGAAGGCCCTTCACCAGAAGCTCTTAAGGAAGCAAAGCAGTGTGGCAAAAGGGAAAGTTCATATGTGGATAAATAATTTATTAAAAGAAAGAAACCAAAGGGTGGGAGAAAATGGTCATTCTTCATGTTGAAGTGAGATTGTAAGGGAAGTCCTGCAAGAAATTCTTACTGGCACTTGTGCTTTCCAACATTGTCACACAGGATGTGGAAGCAGGGTGAGGAGCGGGGTTTGCTTATAATATGAAGTTAATTATTTATTCTGGATAGCAAAGATGATTATGCAGACTTGCAGAAGGCACCTGCTAGATTGAGTGGGCAATGGAATGACAGATGAAATTTGATGTAGACAAATATGAAGGTGGAAGAAAACCAATCCTGTTTTCATATATAAAAAGATGGGTTGATTTCTTCCATCAACAGCAACAGCTCTGGGCTATGACAGATAATGCCATGAAAACTATTCATATTTGTTTTCAGTATGCAATCTAAGGAAAAGCAAGTAAGAACAATTGCCAGGAAAGAAATAAAGAGAAAACTGGACATCATTATTATGCCGCTTCATATGTCCATGACTTCTCATTCCTTCTATTCTGAAGAGGTGCCCCCCGTGGGGGGGATGGGCATGAGTGGATGCGTGGGGCACGGGGTTTCTCACTGTCTGTCCCCCTGGTCATGTGTACCCAAAATCCTGTCCCCTATTGGTCAGTTTGAATGTAGCCCGCGGGAGTTCTGTACTTAAGAGGGTGTTCTAGACCTGTTCTAGGGGCAGGTCGCTGTCGGAGTCCCTGTCGGGCTCCGGCCATGTGCGGCTGGGGGAATAAAATCTGAAAACATCTATCAAATATCGTCTTCTTGATTCTTCCACGGGCCAAGGCTGTCTCCCAGGGAAGGTTGCAGCCACCCCACTGCAACACTATTCTGCATGCAGTTCTGGTCTGTCTTCCTCAAAAAGGTGTAGAGATGCTGGAAAAGTTTCAGAAAAGGGCAATGAGGATGATCAAAAGTAAGAAAACGCTTCCATATGAGGAAGAACAAGAGGAAGGGAGTGAAACCGTCTGAAAAAGAGTCAATGAAATAGCAAGGAAGGGAGCCAGCACAAAGTCAATGAAGTCATGAAAGGCAATGAAAGAGAGGATCAACAGCACATTCCTGGTAGAGGAATAGGGCACTGGCAGATAGAAGTAGTAGGAAACAGGTTCAGCTGACAGCACTGAAGGTTGTTCCACCCTCAGGGTGTCCCTGGACTGTGAGCTCCTGCTCACAGACATGGATGTCCAAAGCTTGCATATACTCAAGGGGCACAGGACAAACTCATGAAAAGAACTTTGCTGAGGATTACAGGATGCTGCAAGTCACTTGCAGTCGCTGCTGGAGACAAGGCACCACCTTAAGAACCCTTCTGGTCTTACATTGCAATCAGCAGCTTTAAATGTTGACAAAAAAGAAGAAAAGCAGAACCTTTTTTTTTTTTTGGCCTAGGATAAGTGATTCCTGAGCTGAAATTTGGAAGCAGAAACCTACAGTGAAAAGACAAATGCTGTTTGACCCTTCACATTTGAGCCTGGTGTGGCACCCTTACTTACTTTCCTTCCTTGTCTGTACCAGCTGAGAGCATTCATGGGGAGCTCTTGTTTGAGTAAAAGCTGTGTTTGTGGCCACTGTGGTCCCTGAACTTGTTTCCACCACTTGACTGTAGTACAATGCAATGTTATTAAAAGCATTTGGTTTTTCAATAAAGGTGGGACTCCTTTGGCCAAAACCACATTAAACATGACACTGAATCAGCTTGGGAGCTATCAAAATGTCCCGATTGTTTTTATATCACTCCTACCCACCTCGGCTCACAGTGCTACCTATCCTTAAGAAATTATCAAAGAAAATACAATTGTGTAAAAACTACTGAGCATGATTTCAATCTGCACAGGAAAACAGATAACGCTATGAACTGGAGTATAGCCATGCTTTTACTTAGAACTAAAAGCAACCTAAGGCGAACCATGAGTTGGTTAGACTAAGTGCTAGGCTATGTTTAACGTCGTTTTTCAGTTGCCATTTGTTAGCCCACTACATTTCCTTTGTGAAGGAGAAGTTTCGGTCTGATCAATTCCATTGCTGCTAACAGTGGTGTCTGGGTTTTAAAGACAGGTGTCTACCAAAGGAAGGCAGGAGCCTCCCTTGGAATGGGAAATGCAACCCTCTTCCTGCCTAATTATTATAAATTTGAAATTGAGGGGCTTTCAGGCACAGATATGAGAAA
>VYZQ01002530.1:5951-23546 GCA_013400655.1 Mystacornis crossleyi | reverse complement strand
ACATAGTTTTGGGCACATCTTACATGTAACCTAGGACAGATGGGCGGGGGATTTTAGAAAGCATGCCCAGGGTACAGAGAGCACTGCTGGGCTGTTGGCCTTCCTCCCAGAGTTTTCCTGTGGAAGGATACAATACAATTCTTTGGTTTTAGCAGTTAATTTACATCTGTTGCTGTCTCTCATCTGTTACTCCTACTCCCCACGCCTGAGACTGTCATACTTTGTCCTTGGCATAACAGGTTTCAGGGAGTGTGTATGATGTAATGAAGAGGATTATTAGCTTCTAAATTATGACAAATGAGAGCAAAGGAAGACTTAAAGCAAAGATATCAGTTCTCTGAGAAAAAGACTAGAATGAAATTAAATCAGAGAAGAAATTACAGAAATTTGGGATAGGAGATATAGACAAAATTGTTTGTAATTAGCTCATTGGCTCTTTTCTGTATAGACTACATGCCCTTTGCACTACTTGTTAAATAGACTAATGACTCCTCTGTGAAACAATCTCTTTGAAAACAGTCAGAAAGCCTTGTTTGGGATCACTGTTGTATATACCATGCTGGCAAGACCGGCATGTGGCTGGGAAGCTGCCTTGACCCATGTTACACCCGGGACAGGGCAGGTGTGTGCTCTGGTACCATGTCTCGAGGGTGTTTTCATGCAGGGGTTTGAGTGTCTGGCTTGTAAGACACAGAAGTTTAGGTATGGGCTAAACTCAGAATACGCATTTGCATGTCCAAAAGATGACACTTAAGAAATTTGTGCATTTAAATCTAGATGCTTGTAGGACAGAATTGGAAATAATCCCAGTAAAGATTTCAAGTCTGTCTAAGCATTGCACTTGGTGGGTCTGCAGAGACAAAGCTTGGTGCCCAAATGCTTTTTGTGGCTCTTTGGGGCACATCAGAGCAGGTGTGGAGTGAGTACACGAGATTTTTAACCAGGTGTAGGATGAGATCTCTACTTCTGGTCCAGTGAAAAATATTTTCTTTATTTCACAGATGAATGCAGAAAACATGAGTTCAAAAACTCAAGCCAGTTATCACTTGGAAGCCAGTATACAGCAACTTCAATTTTTGGGTCTTCAAAGCATTCATAGATGGTTTGTACTGAAAAATGGGCATATGAAATAAACTCTGACAGCAGAGGAGAATAGTTGAACTAAGCTACCAGTCTTTAAAGTAACTCCTAAACCACCACGAAGTCCATACTCACACCAGTAACCAGAAAGTTTTGCACTACAAAGCTTCAGGTGCTGAGACAAACTCATGGAAAAAACCTTTGAAAAGAGTTAAGCTGGTATCCCACTTTAATTCATTGTCATCTCAGGAGAAAAACCATTTGAAAATAACAAAATGCCACCTGATAAAGACTATTCATATTTGTACTTGCTGAACAGTTTCTATTTTTGCAGTCAAGTGAGTGAGTCGAGTATAAATTCTGTATTTGTGGCAGCACAGTAGTACCAAAATATATTTAAAACCCTTGGATTGTAAAGTTATGAGTAATCTCCTCAGAACAGAGATACTGGTGTCAGAGATGTGACTGGGCATCCACTTTCAAGCCCTGCTCTGGGCAGAGAAGGTAAAAATAACTAAGTTTTTTTTGGAGGGTGGCTAATTCTTGGGTGACTGAAGACTTTCCTTCAGAAGTGTGTCAGCCTTGCTGTCCATGCTGTGGACGTAGAGTGCACTTACATGAGCTTAGATAAGGCTCCCATCATGGTCCGGATGTAAGAAGGTTGTTCAGTTTGAGATGCCCAAGGGTTGTCTGTGATGTCTGGGCTGGCACATACCTCCCTAGGCCTGGGAAACCTGCACCCTTTGGGAGAGCCCCTGGAGGCTGAGGCAATGCTCAAGAGCATCTCAAGTGTCACCAGACGTGTGTGGGCAGCTGAACTGCTTCCCTAGTGACACACCACTGATCAGGCACTTCTCAGCAATCACACATGAGCTCACCTGACACAAGGGCTATGCGGCACTTAACAGGTTACTTTTATAAAGATCTTTAAAAAATGTATCTTTTGGGGGTTTTTTTTGTTGTTTGCTCTTTTAAAATTTTTTTTGTGCATCACAAAACTATGAAGCGCACACACCTTGCTCGCTGCATTACATTTTGACAGGGAGCCCTAGAAGACTTCATGAAGTCTCCATTCTCTGATTTGTTTATCCATAATCCTACCTTTTACTATTCCCATTTCCCCTGCTCTATTTATGAAAGAAACTGTGCTGAAAACACTCTGGAGAAGTGTAAATCATTATAGCTTGCTTGAATTTAATGAAGTTAGAAGAATTTGTATTAGAGAAGGATTTTGCCTTCTCATCTTCAGTTGTCATGGGTTTCTCCAGCTATCTTTGCTGTAAAACCCAAGGGGTGCAAACTTATATGATGAAACAGTATTGTGTCGTTTATTCAGAGAGTTATGATTTATCTGTTCATTATAAATGACAGATTTCTGTTCAGAATTCATTAGGTTTAAAGATTTTGAGAAAAAAAAATTCCTTGGTGATATTTTGATTAATTCTGATGTGATCATGTGATCATAAAAGTCATCATGTGTCTTCCACAGAACACACTCCCATATTAGATGAAACAAAGACTTGGAGGACAGTAATGGATGTGTGGTCTAAGAGTAACTGTACCGATGTGAAAAAATATTCTTTGTGTAACAGAGGCATCACAGCCTTTAAGACATCATTTTTTTGGGGTACATAAAATAGAAGAAAACCTTTTTCTTTCAGCATAATGGAATCTTGTCAGGAATTATGAAGCACAATTTTTCTTTTTCAGGTTTTAACACATTTCTGAAGAAATGGAATTTTTTGCTTTTGACAGAGACAATAGCTAATAATTCACTGCGCATGAAAATAATACCAAGATTGGACAAATCTGCAAAAGACATTGTTAACAGAGCTGACAACAGCCATTAATCTTAACTTTTTTTTTTTTTTTGCAGCTGGCCAACTAAAAGATATTTTCCATTTCCCTCTGAAGATGTGTCTATGAGATTCATTGTAGCACTATGGTAAGAGGGCAAGAATGAACTAAAAATGGGATGGTATAACCTGAATTGTCTGAAGAGCTTAAAAGAAACCTTCCTGTAGGCTCCTCATAACTTTGTCTTGAGCATCTTTAAACTGAGCTTGGTGCACATGTGGCTCCCAGTAAAGTTACTGGGAAACACATCTTGGTGGTAACAGTATCCCATTGCCCATTTTACTGCTGGAATCGTTCCTAACTTTCCCTGCATGCCCATGCCACCTGCAGCATCACCAGTGCTCCTTACAGGAAAGGTAGCCCTTGCTTGATGAGGTCAGGTGGCCGCTACTGAAAGGTGAAAGTGAGGTACCGAGGCCCTGGATGATGGCTGGGCACTGCAGGGCTCAGCAGCTGCGGGGGGACCACAGAGCCCTTGTGGCTCCTGCGCCGCCGCTGCTGTGTCGCTGTGAGTTGGGCTGTGTTCCCTGAAAAATGGAAATGATGAAGGAAGCTGAAACCCACAATTCCTCCCTACCATTTCAGACTTGTCCTCAAGGATCAGAGTTTTCCCTGCTGCCTGTGTCTGAGACTGTAAGAGAATGGGGAACCAAAGCATGCAGAAAGAGGAAAAGAAGAAAGCCCACCCACTGGGCAGAAGCATTTGAAGACAACTCCAACAACAGGGAAAAATCTTGCAGCCATATATGAATTTAGTAATACTAAAATGTAACTGCTACAAATCCAGCGGAGGACACATGGGGATGTCTCTTGATTCAGCAGAACTGTCACTGAAGTTAAAATAATAAGCAAGAGGTCACTGATTGTGAATGGAGGCTAAGAAATAATCCCCCAAGTGCTGTTTTGAACTGGCAAGAATTTGGCAGAAGGCACTGATTAATGCTATTGTGCTCTAGCTCCTGTTGAGAGCTTGTATGTTTTTAGCAGCAATCTGGCAGAAAAAAACAGAGGAGCAGCAGTAGACCTGTTCTTTGAAGAAACCTTATAAAGGTAAAGGTGGAACCACCCCAAAAATCTCTCACAGGCTTATAAATGCTTTAGAAGAAGCATGGGAGTCTTATGATAATGTAGGATTATTTAGAGCATGAAGGACAGTGAACAACAATATGCTCAAACAGGACTCCATATTTTAGGACCACACGGTGATGTGTTCATGACATATTCAGTAAATTCTTGGAAAAGAGTCTCACAAAATGTTGGCAAAATCAAGTCACTTCATTTTCAAATTGCCTCTCTTTTGTGATAGATGTGCTTTTTTTTTTTTTTCCTGGACAAATGACAAATGTTCTGCAATTAAATATGAATTTTAGGACATGTGTTTCATTGAGGAAAAAAAAACAAGCAGCAAGACATTGAACCCATTATATATAAGTTTGACCAGAAAACTGAAAACCACATTTTGCAGAAATAGCAGAGGTGGAAAATGGAAGTGAAAGGCTGTTGTATTGTATTAAGCAGTATTCCTGTATAACCCGGAACGAGCCAACCCTGAAAAACGTGGCATTTCCTGTAACATCCCCCTCCCCGGGAAATGGCCCTTCCCCCTCCCCTTGCCTTCCCAGGTAACGGAAGGCAGCCCCTCTCCCCTTACCTGTCCCCGCCCCCAGGCTTGAAAAGAGACCCCAGGGAAACGCCCTGGGCTCTTCCTCCTCTGGCTGGCGAGGGTTCAATAAACATCACCCGAACTCTCGGAGAGAAAGAGCCTAAAGTCTCATCTGTTTTACTCTCGCCGTCCCTGCCCCCCTGGGGTGCAGAGCTAGCCATATCGGGACCCCCACGGAGCAGGGGACCAGCAAAAGGCGGTGACCACTGGCATCGATGTCAGCATCTACAGCGCAGTCAGTTAAATTAGGAGAGAAGGAAAAAGAACGAAAGGAAATCAGGTTAATTGTCAGTTGTCGAGCCAACTTATAATTAAGTGTGAGTAGAGCAAAGGATGGGTAGGTATTTAAAGGCATTTCTAGTAATGAGATGGCACCAGCAGCTTCGTTTTGTTTTGATCAGAAAGCAAAGAGCTCAGGAAACTCCTTGACAACAATTGCACGAATCCAAGTAGCAAGGGAGCAGTAATGCACAGGTACATACATGGTCCTTTGCATAAAACCATCTCTGAGTATTTCACCTGTTTCTCTCTTTTGAAACACTGTGCTGCTCAATCTTCCCTCAGGCCACCAAAGTCACCTCAGATCATCACAGGGGATGAAGACACACAAGGACTGAGCACAGAAGTGCAATTCCCTTGGTTGAAAAATCCCAGCAGTGGTGTCACATTCAGAGAACATGTGATCTCAGTCTTCATAATCTTACTCCTTTTTATATCTTAAATGGCTTCAGAGTGACAGAGCTGGGAAGCATTTAAGAATGAAGGAAAATATTCCCTTTTTACAACCACTTCCTCACTTTTCTCCCACCATCTCTCTAGCGTGAACAATCTTCAGGATGTGTCATGGAGACTTGAGAACCATCATGTTTGGGGTTTTTTCTTCCTTCTATTTCAAACAGTAAATTGTACATAAAAGTGATTTGCTCCAGTTCAGAGGCGATTGTCCATACTTTTGTGGTAAGGTTCAGACTTCTCAGGACTTGAAGTGAGCAGGTGCAGCAGGGTCTCAGGCTGCCACTTTTCCAACGCTGAGCCTCCCCCAGGGGCAGGGCTGAGAGGGAGATGCTGTTAGGAAAGCCTGCAGGGCTCCCTAGGGTGAGCTGCTGGCATGGAGGCAGATGGGGAGCTTCCTGGGGATAGGGCACAGCTCTCTGGCCTCTTCCCTTTGCCGGCCATTCCCTAACATCCGCCCTGTCACTGAGAGTGGCTGTGATAATTAATGACCTGCAGTTCCCAGATGGTTCAAAGACTCAGTGAAATACAGGCACAAAATTAGCTGTGGAAGAACTACCCTAGCGAGGTATACTGAAATACCTGAACAGGTATTTGAGGGCTCTTTTGTACTACCTATGCTGCAACTTCACAATCACACTAGTGTGAAAATCTCCCTGCTGTTTTTTGGTCTGATCTGAAAGTTCATTGCCAAAATGGGAAGATTCACATGGATTGCTGTGCTTTGGATGAGGATTGTCTTCTGCTGCCAGTCATTTGTCAGCTTCCAGTACTGAAAATCTTGTGTTAGGGGAATGGTGTTTCATTTTAAGGAGTCCACAAACTCCTCCGTTCTGTTGGAGTTTCTTTGATTTAGACCTTGGTGGCTGTTTTTTCCTGAAACGGGAATAGGGAAATGCAGTGCCAGACATACTATTTGAGCGTCTGCCGGAGATGCTGTGATGAAAACAGCCCGCAGTCTGCAGGAGAAGAAGCCCACATTGCCTTGGGGGGGCCTGTGACTCTGAGACAATGACCGGGACAAGTGGCTGCTGTAGAGGTGAAATCACCATCAGGGCTGAAAGCTCTTCCAGCTGCCCATCTTCCAGCGTGGAAGGCACACCCAGGCAGTGTCTTTTCATTAGCAATGTCAAGGAAAGAGATGGAGGAGATGCACAAGAGATGGCAGCAGTCTGTGGGGACAGCTTGCCCTGGTGAAATAATGAGGGAAAGGAAAAAACAACAGAAGCTAAACCACGGCTAGTTCCAGCTAGAGGAGCTAATTAAACAGACCAAGAGGAAGTTCAGAGCAGCAGTATGTCTTGGGCATTACTTGTTTGTTAACTAAGGACATCCAATTCTCACAGAAGCAACTGGAGAGCAGGTTTTTCAGAGCCACAACTAATGTTGCAAAAGTGTTTCTTTAAAAGCCAACAGCTGGAGTTCGCAACAGATGGTGAAAGCACAGTGCAAGCAGGGATTACAACCAGAGGCCAAAACGGGAATTGTAATGCTAGTACCAAACATTCCTGATGGGTGAGATTCAGTCATCTGTGGATAATAAGCATGCTATTGTAGTCCCTGTTGCATCCCAGAACTAAGATTTGAGTGAAAGTCCTTAGGAGGGCCATGTATGTGGGAACCATATGTCACCCAAGGAGAACAGCTAGTCTTCAGAAACTGACTCAAGGGATTTCTGAATTTCTAATACGTGATCTAGAACAAAGCAGAGAGAAAATGAAGCAAAACCCTAAGGAAAGGTCTCTCTCTGCATGTGTGTGTGCGCGTTAGCTTGCAGTTTGTTTGTTTTGCCATAAGCTTTGTAGTCATTCCCACATGCTGAAGCTCCAGGTGATTCAAAGAGTAGACTAAGTTAAAAAGCAATAAGGTCAAAGAATGAAAAATGATCAGGTGCAATGTGATTAGTAAAGATGAGAACACCTTTTGGAGCTCAAAGGTAAAGAAAATTAGGTATTCCTGTAACAAGTAACACAGTGTAGAGAGAATGGGATGGGAGAATGGGATGGGAGAATGGGTCGGGAGAATGAGAAGAACGAAGCTGGTGCTGTAAGATATGGGCTCAGAGTCAATAGGAGGATCTGTGTCAGATAGGCTTTAGGTTTTTAAGTCTGAAGCTGTCATTCAGAAAACCCTGTCAGTTCATTTCTTCCCTCCAAAAATACCTCTCGTGCAGGCCAGAAGTCTCCCTTGGTAGCTGGAGGTCTCTGCTGTGCCAAAGGCCTGACCTGAGCAGGACTTCTCCTCTGCACTGAACGACAGGCCAGGCTTAGTTTCCTGCCAGCCTCACGCTTTACAGGACAGCGGGACAGCTCAAACAAATGAGCCAGTGGTAGAATTTTGGCAAGCCCTGGAGAGATTGGCCCTCTCCAGCTTTCCTTGCCTTGGCTGCTGTTGCTGGTTCAAGGGGTCTCCCTGCTCACTGTATCTCCTGTATCTCTAGGTCTGTATGGGCCCTGGGTTGGCAAGCCAGGGAGATCAGCTCCATGCTTCTGTTGCAAGGAGGAAGGCTCCTGGGAAGCTGGTTTCTAAGCTAAACTGGTATTTTCATCAAAATCCTTGCCAGAGATAAAGATGACATGTTCTCCCAAAAGGTTTGCACAACCTTCTAGGGCTTGACAGAAGAGTAATTAGCTTCCCTAGGTGTCTGCTGTCATCCTGAACAGTGGAGAAAACCCACGAATGAGATGAGCAGGCTAATAAACTTGGGAAAAAATAGCCTTGAGTGCAGATGTTTAAAGGAAGAGAAAGGTAGCCTCTGTAACTCGGCAGCATTCAGGTCCCTGCTGAGGCAGGGCGGGTGGTCCTAGAGACTTCAAATACCAGGTTTATTTCCCAAGTTCCTGTATAAGCCCATTTTTCTCCAAAGCCAAGACCCATGTCACAGAATCAAGCACCCAAAAGCACTTAGGTTGGAAAAGACTTCTAACCTTTGACCGATCACCACCTTGTCAACTACATCATAGCATTGAGTCCAGTTGTTTCTTGAACACCTCCAGGGATGTTGACTCCAACACTGCCCTGGGCAGTCCATTCCAATGCTTAACAACCCCTTCTGTGAAGAAATTCTTCCTGATGTCCAGTTTGAACCTCCCCTGGCACAGCTTGAGGTGAGAACCTCTGAATTTTACCGGCAACCAGGCAAAAATGATTAACACCAGACTTCTTTCTTGAACCTTAATGCAGGAGTTAGGATCCTAACAGGGAACAAATATCAAAAATAATGAAAGCAGTCCAAAATCTCCAATGAAATGTTTTCAATAACTGTCTAACTCATTAGCTGGAAGCAATTTTGTAACTTTGATACCCCTCCCCCTCATTTGACTTCCTCTGGCAATCACAGTGGCCCTGGAAGGCTCCACCAGGCAGGAAGAATGGGCAGCAGGCCCATGGCAGCAAACTATTTAATGACTGGGTTGTTGTGCGAGTGACTGTCATCTGTGAGAGGAGGATGTTTTCCAGTTTGTCCTTGGCAGCTGAAGCTTCGCTGAAGGATAACCACATTGCAAAGACAGGGAATTTCAAGAACTGCTTTTGCTTTTAGGCATTTTGAGTGATGTGTGCTCTTATGAAGTTCATATTTGGATCTGTACTTCCTTGAAGCTCAAGGAGGGCTGAGCATCTCTAATTAGGAAAAGTAATCCCTTTAATTTCAAAATACAGCTAGAGGTTTGTTTACATACAGTCAACCATAGAGGTTTCTCAAGCTCTTCAATTTATAGGCAGTGATTATCTATGGTTATTTCACTTTTTTACTGTAATGTGAAGTTTTTCTAGTTCAGTCTGGAGAAAAGGCAGCTTTGGGCTGACCTAATTGTGGCCCTTCAGTACCCTACAGGTAGGAAGCCTACAAGAAAGATGGAGAGAGACTGTTTACAAGGGCATGGAGTGACAGGACAAGGGAATGGCTTCAAACCAGAGGAGGGCAGGTTTAGATTAGACATTAGGAATAAACTCCTTACTGTGAGGGTGGTGAGGCACGGTAACAGGTCATCCAGAAAAGTTGTGGATGCCCCATTCCTTAAGTGTTCAAGACCATGTTGGAAGGGGCCCTGAGAACGCTGGTCTAGTGGAAGATGCTCCTGCCCAGAGCAGGGTAGTTGGAACTAGACGGTCTTTAAGGTCCCTCCCAATCAAAACCATTCTATGATTCTACCTGTGTCTACCCAGTGAAACACAAAATGAAAGGTAAACCAATCAGGAGCTGAAGCTTGGGTCCCCTATCAATGGTCTAATGTCTACATCTTTATGCCGCTAATGATGAAAACATGGTTTTAATGTTGAGAAGCTTTAAGCTAAACCAAAAAGCAGTTTCAGCAGTAGAATGCTAATAATTAACACTAAATATATGAAGTAGGAAGTATTTAATAGCTTGGCCCAGCTACTGAAAGATACCTGTACATACCTACATTACCAAGCTTCTTCTACTACAGCAGAGCTCCCTCTGAACTAGCAGTACTACCAGAAAACAACATATTTTGTTGAGAAATGACACTGTTTCATGTGAAACAATCAGAAGACAATAAGTATTGTTTATCTGCTTCTGTTACTGTTCCAAATGATTCTGAATAGTGAAATGCCCAAGCCCGTTATTCAGTTTCTTCCTCAGGAAGGAAACAACAGTCCAAGTTACAGCATTTCGTCATTTGCTGTCACAATGATTTGCTGCTGTTGCACACCAGAAATGGCCTGAAAGAATAAATCAGCATGGATAACAGTTTTTTACCAGCTAAGCACTCTCCAAACTTCTAAAAAATTGCATTACTGGTGACTAATGAATAAACTCCTCTGTTATTTAGTATGTTCATGGTTCTTCAGTAACTGCTAGGTGGCAAACTTTTTTTTCTGCTGCTCTTTTTTTCTGACACTTCCATGTCCCACAGCAGAACATATTCAATGGCATCACTGAAATGCAATACATCTTCATGTTCATCTGTTCTTCTGCCGAGATGTCAGAGGTTAAGTACAGCTCTCAACAGGGAAAGAAAAGCAGCATAAAAACCATGGTGCTAAGAACTAAATGAAAATACCAGCTACTGCTGAACTTCTGCTTTTCTTCTGATTATTTCCCCAGTACTTTAAAAGTGAGACTAAGATAAAAATTACAGACAATATTTTGGGCCTACTGTATAGGTTATAGAGACCTAACCCTGTATAGGTTATAGAGAAGTATCAAATTTAATGCTTAGTTAGCATTACCAGATACCTACCTAGTACACATCTTGTTTAAAACAGCGCGCGTCCCCCCACCTTAGGGGCTTCAAAAATAGTAGCTCCTTCCTTTTTGCACACAGAAGGCCTGAGAGGCATTGAAAGCAATGCATAAGCACAAATTAGTTTTCTGAGCAGCACGTGGCCAGCTGGTAATGTCTCATTTACAGGGCCGCCATCCATACGTTGATTCCAGCTGTCATGCTGCATCTGCTGTGGGAGCTGGAAATGTTTAGTGAAGTCACCACACGCTGACTCTTGCTATTCAGACTTTCAGCACTAAACTTCCACTGCGATGGGTAAGGGCATGAGCACCAAGTTTGTTCCTTGCCTCTGTTACTCCTGGTATCAAGGCAGAGGGATGTCTACAGAAAAGATTCTCACTAATAGGTTATTGCTTAGCTTTGGTTTTAAATGTTGAATTTTCAGTTATTCTTATGGAAAATTAGGAGAAACAGCCAAATCACAGTCCTCCTAGTCCAGAATCTCAGTTAATTTCTGTGCCAGTAGCTAGTCCAGCTTCCACTGAGGGACTCGGTCACTAGGATTGCTCTGCCATGAATAAACCGAAGACATGGGCTTATTCAGAATTTTCTATTCATGAATGTTATCTTGAGGACACACTATAGTTATCTTCAGGGACACGAGAATTGGAAGGCTACCCCACTGAAGAGGTGACCCCCGTGGGGGGGATGAGCATGAGTGGATGCGTGGGGCACGGGGTTTCTCTCTCCCTGTTCCCTGGTCATGTGTCCCCAAAATCCAGTCTCCTATTGGTCAGTTTGAATGTAGCCCGCGGGAATCCTGTACTTAAGGGAGTGTCCACGGGACCCCGGGGGGGTTGTTCCAGACCTGTTCTGGGGGCAGTCGCTGTCGGAGTCCCTGCCGGGCTCCGGCCATGTGCGGCCAGGGGGAATAAAATCTGAAAACATCTATCAAATATCGTCTCCTTGATTCTTCCACGGGCCAAGGCTGTCTCCCAGGGAAAGGTTGCAGCCACCCCACTGCAACACCCCACCTCAATCTTCTACAGGAGGAAGCTAAAAAAAGCCCAAGGAATGCTTTTTTTTCCCCCCCTGGCATGCCATATATGAAGGCAGAAATAATTAACACAAGAAGAAATGAATAAAGTTGCCAAACCTGCCTGTTCAAACCAGCATGACCTATCTAAATTCTGAGAGGTCTGGACAAATAGACAATTGCACAAAAGTGGTCTACTAAAGATTTTCAAAGTAGAAGAGCTTGGCAGAAAAATGTGTGGTTGTTTATTAGCCTGGCTTCCAAGTCCTTCCCCATGCCTTCTCCCTAAATCCTATTCAGCTTGGAAAACCCCTTTCACAGGAGAGACTGTCAGGAAGTCTAAAGCAGATCTTTAGACTATGGAGTGCAGCTCCCAGTTGAAATCAGTACATACATACATACAGATATATTATTTTTTTCTTGCAGCTACCTAGATGTAAAATAACTCTAATGCAAAGGAATTAAAATATCTCTCTCTGCAAAGAATATGAAGACTCTCACCTTTTAAAAATACTTTTGACCTTTTTCACATAAATCAACTCTAATGCAAATGTACACTTATGGCAGGAAAGACAACTAAGGTATCTTTACATCAGTTGTGAAGAGTATTAGAAGGAGAAATACGTAAAAAGTTCATTTATTTCCACATAAACCCAGATTTTTCTTCATGTGGCATAAGCCTCTTACAGGACTTTTTTGGGGGGGTTGGATCTTGGTGCAAAACATGAGTATCTGTTTTTCTAACATGGTTTTGAAAAAGCAGATAGTTGTGAGGTTACCTTGCCCAGCTTGTGAATTTTGCTTCACATACTGGAAACAGAAGCTACAAAACACAAGAGTATCTTCATAAAATACCATTTCCACTACAGAGAAAAGAACTTTAACTTGAAACTAGACTAACAGAAATTTCATTATGTTTTATACAGCAGGAATGGTTTGGCTACAGGTCTATTTATTCAAGACACTGAAGGTTTAAATCCCACTATATTACAAGAGCATTACTTGCTCAGACTTAATTACAGATTCCAGTTGGAGTATGACCCTGTGTGCCTCAAAAGCAGCAACTCAGATAACAGGATGGCTTTGCAACATCATTTTTTTGGCACCTGAATCTTGAACCTGGCGCAGCCGATTAAGATCAAAAAAATGTTGGCATGATAACCCCGTTACAGAAGCACAATGCCTTCCCCATACTGATACTAGCATTCTGCAGGAGATACTCTGGAACACTTACTTTGTGAGTAGTGTCTCCAGCAAGCAGCTCAAAGAGAAATGTTTGTTTCCAAATTCCCCAGATTATGGGTCATCTGTCATGACAGAGTCATTCAGGGAACTCAGCTTCAACAGAAGGCTTCAGAAGGAAAAGGAGTTACTTTTAACCCGTGCCAGAAATTTTGTGCTTGAGCAACTGGAGAACAAGGAAAAGCATTTTTTGGAACAGACCTAGAGATGACTGAGGTGGCTGTACCCAAGCATTTCCAATTCAGTGCACCGACACAGTTCAGCTCTATTTCTCCAGTGTCTGAGGACCGTGTTTCCACTCACCCTACAGCAAAGCTCTGTATCAGAGATGAAGCTCTGCCCTCTTGACAATAACTGTAAATTCAATAGAAGGCCACATGCCACAGCTATGAATATTACAAGTGGAGATGGCACAGCTGTATGTGCTTTGTTTCTGCCATGTAGGGAAGTGGTTGAAAAGTTCCAGATGATCAAAGAAAGCAGTTCATATACCTCTGGGAAAAGAGGGGTGCTAAATCTGCACCCTGTTTCCAAAGCCTGGAAGGGAAAACACCAACCCTCCCTCAACTCCCTATTCTGGTTGTTTAATTCAATACTGTGATCAGAATGCAAGTCTACAGAGTGTCTTGTAAACAGCTGTAATGCCTATGGATCCCAAATAAACCCCCAATCACATACAGGTTTTAGGTGTGGTATTTCATATGAAAGCAGAAATAATTTTTTATTTTCTCCTAAAATCAAATTAGCCATACATAATAAAGGCCTGGAGGTGATGATCCTTCCTGGACTCCAGAGAGCATCAAAAGAAGTCCGGGTCATGAGGGAAACACAGAGTGACTCTGGTACAAATTTATTTTTATTTTTGCCCTCCCTTTTAAATACCATTCGCTCCTCTTCCTGTACTGAGACACTGTTTGCTTAGAGATAAAACTCCTGAGCCAAGAGTTAAAATACAGTCCTTAGGGTCTAACTATGAATGTAATGACAAGCTTGATTCTGGAAGATTATATGAGTTTGTCCAAAACTGCAAAACAGTTTTCTGGAGGGGCAACAAGACTAATAATAGTTGATAGAATACTTTTTTCTCTGCAAAATCAAACTCTAATTGCTGCAGTGCATCAGAGATTAGACAGTAGGCAAATAATCATGTCTACTTTATAGCTCTACAGCCTAGATGGGAAAAATGGTAGTTCAAATAATGTGCCTGTGTCAAATCATTAGGGAGTCTGACTATGAGCTCTTGTTTTGCAGCCAAAACTAGGTTATATACACATGTTCAGATTTTGCCTTGCAAGAGACTGTCCTGTCAGAAGCATCAGAAAAAAAATTAACCTGAACAATCTGGACAAAGCTGTGGCTTTGAGTTGGGGTGGGTTTTTTTGTTTTGTTTTTTGTTAGCTTATTTTTTTGTTCATTTATTTAGTGCCTGGTCTACTCTTCAGAAACAGTTAAAGAAATAACTTCACATGGGTTGTGGGAGAGTATCTGTATAGCTTGACTGAGATTACAATGAGAATCTAAGACTTCTTCAAGTTTTTCAGGCTCCAGTTTTCTCTGCAGAAATAAAAGGCAGGAGAGAAAACTGGTGATATTTTGAAGTCTCTTTGGAAAGAAAGAACAATTTAGCAACATCATTATTATAGATTGTAACACGTTTATGAACAGAATGTAATATAAGCTTTTTAATAATATTTGATGTAACTGGATTACTGTCTCTTCAGTTTTTCATGGTTATCACTGAACACCTTCAATTTACATTCTTAAATAAATTACTGTGAAAATAAAATATGCTCAGAGTTCTTGTATGTGAACAGTACTTACATTTAATTACAAATGATCTGGATGTCTTTATAGGTGAAATACATTAAAACTGTTTACAGGAAATAAGCTCAACTAGCACTAATTTTGAAATCTAAATTTTCACAACAGTACTGAGAGTAGCTCAGCTATTTTTTTGAACATGCTTTTCAAAATGGAATTTGGAATGCAGTAGAAAAAAAAAAATCAAAGAAATGCCAAAAAGAGGGAAGCACAGAAGATCAAAACTCCATAGCTGGTTGGATCAATAAAATATTAAACTGCAGTTCTTAAATGTAAGTACTACACCAAGTAGTAGTGTGGCTGTTCTTAAATGTTAAAGCCCTTGTTTTCTAAAGGAGACAGTAATAAGCATTTTGCCTATTCAATCCACTCAAGATTTAGACATCGTGCTATAAAAGCAAACATATCTGACACTTCTTCTATAACTTTAGCAGTTGGTTTTCCCGCTCCGTGCCCAGCCTTGGTGTCAACATGGATGAGAAGTGGATTGGTTTGTTTGCTGCTTTGGCCCACAGTGTACTGCAGGGTAGCGATGAACTTCAGTGAATGCAGAGGGACCACACGGTCATCGTGGTCCGCTGTGAGAAGCAGCGTGGAGGGATACTGGATGCCATCTTCTTCTGGTAGTTTGACATTGTGAAGTGGAGAGTACCTGAGAAAAACATACAAATGTTTCCGTATCTTCTTCCTCAAGACCCAACAAGAAGGTCCTTTCCTACTGAAATCGTCACAGTGGCATTTGTTAGCACTCAGACTAGAACAGTTCTCAGTTACATTAGTCAGAATTGCACTAATGGCAACTGACACACTGGCCACAGACCTCTGGCTCTGAAATGTGAAGCAAGTACATTTCTTTAATTTCAGAGAGATGTATGTGTACATCTCACAGAACCGTCCAAAATATCAGGAGTAGCCAGCAGGGTAACTGCAGCAAAACCTGTGAAGTCCATAGCAGGATTCACCCTGCTGGAAACAGGGAAACTGAGACTCTCAACAGAAGCTAAGAACTTAATTAAGATGCTATTATGGTCTAGTGCCATTCAATTCCTACAAATAAATCCCACCCACATTGTATAATACAATTCACAACGGTGACTGTCTCTCCCTCATGGTAAAAAATACAATTTTTGTAGGGGTCCACTTGAGAATATTCTGTTCTAGTAGCCTAAAAGAGTCATTATTCACAAAGAATTGTTAAAAGCTGCTAGAAGAACAATGTCTTTGAAAATATGACCACTTGATTCAACTGGGCTTTGAAGACAGTCTTTTACCTATGGGAATATAGAGGGAGGGAAATGCTGAACTCCCCAAATTCAGTGTGGGAAAGGATGAAGTAATCATTAGAAGAGATACTGATCACGACAACCAGAAACAGTTGAGCAGACTACATGTTTTAGCAACCACGGGAAGTATTTCAAGGCACTTACTTGCACAGCCATTCAAAGTGCTCTTTACAGTCGGAGCAACCGTAGTCAGTGGTCCAAGCGTGGCCGATGGTGTACTTGTGGAATTTGAGCATGTCCATCACTCCCACTTGGGCAATAGCACAACCAAAGAGGTCAGGGCGCTGATTAGCACAGGCAGCTTCAACAGGAAAACAATTCCATTACTATTCAGATCTTAAAGAACTAAGCTCAGCAGTAGAAGTTTCACTACCACGTCACATTGGGAAAAGGCTGTCAGTGAATACGAAGTCAAAGAGACTTTCAAGCAAAACTGTAAGCAAATACACAAATGGATAAAAAACATAACTTTGAAAGATGGTATGTTCAAAAGAACTTATGAGCATTTCTGTGCTCTTCAGACTCCAAACATGTCCTATGAAAATTGCTTTTCAAACCACGAAACTGGGTCTGAAGGAGAAATGAACTTTTAAAACATGTGAGATTTTGAACTACTGAACTGAAGGTACCTAAACCATTTACTGTTTAAACTTTTAATATTAGTATCAAGAAAAAAAGGGCATTAAGAATCAAGAGCCCTCCATTTACTGATGAAAGTTGTCTTTCATAATTACTATGTAAACCCATAAGAAAAGAGTTTTGATAAAACCAGACCGCTACAAAATCAGTGGAATAACCTCAAATTAACAAAGGGAATTACTGCTGTTAAAATTTTCTTGTTTTATGATTTTTATCTTCCTACAACTGGAAGGGACAATTTCTTTAAGAATAATGCTTGCCTCATATATTTTAAAAATAACCACAGTAGGCCCATCAAGTGTTCATCACATCCTGTAGCAGTAAGTTCTTCAATTCCATTTCCGGTTTCTTGAATTAAACCTTTTGCCTGGTGATTTTAAAAATTCCCCTGCTTTTTGAATTTTAAGAAATAAGAGCACTGAAATTTTCACATAACTACTACAACGGATCCCAGAATCCCTTAATTAATTCAGAACTATTCACTGTGCACCCAGATAGGTATAATCCTTCCCAAATTATTCTTATCTCCTCATTTTTGTGCATTGTGAAAATGGATTGATTATTGCCACTCTTTGCACCCTCCTAACCATGATATTGCTATGACTTTGCTTCCAGCTCAGCAAGGACTTTCTTTCACAGCCTTATGTGAGGACGCTTTTGAAAATCCAAGAATAACTCCTCACCTAGATCACCGTTACATATGCAGCCCCATATGCAGCCCGACTCCGCCAGATAGCTCTAATACATTTGAAAGCTGCAGCTTCAGCCTGCAGAATTCTTTCTTTAATGTCAGCTATTATTTATTGGTTTCAACCAGCTTGCCCATTAGAGAAGTCAGATTTACTCATCTGCAGCTTGTGTATCACCATGAACCATTTAAAACTTGGCATTACACTTGCTCCCTTCTGTTCCTCAGATAGTCCGGCTTAGTAGCCTGCAATTTCATATCAGAGTTCACTTAGGATCCTGCATGTGCACCATCTGGTCCTGGCAACACACTACTTTTCATTGGATTGACTCATTCCAAAACCTCTTCTGCTGATGCTTCAA
>VYZQ01002514.1:135997-149631 GCA_013400655.1 Mystacornis crossleyi | reverse complement strand
GGGGGTGGGGGGGTGGATCAGGAAAACACGAACTGGAAAATAAAAAATATAAATCCTTTAAGTTATAAATCATCTTGACTATCTTATAGCAAAGTTGTACATATAGAAGAACTAAAAATCTCATGAGGACAGAGACAATAGAATAGACATGAGAAGACAAGGTCTTCAACAACAAAGTCTGGAGAATCAGGGTCCTTGTGTCCATGGCAGCTGTGTTGGACTTCGACAGGTAAAAAGAGAGGACACTACACTAATTTTAGACACATGATTGAAATTCAGTTGTGAGAATGTACATTAATCCTTCTTATGATGCCTAAAGTACATTGTAAGCTCTTTGCAAAAAGTGGTGATTCCTTATGTAGATCAGTTTTAGTAGATATAAGCCTTTCCCTATTATCTCAGAAATCTATCAACCTACCAGGAGATGGCCAACCTGGTTGTACAAATGTCACTGCCATGCCAGGAAGAGAGTTGTTTAACACTCAGTTAAGACTCAGAAGTCTGAGCTGGCAGAGCCAGACTGGTATTCTAGCTGGCTTGTGCAGCTCTACGTTGCTGTCAGTATAATACAGATATTCTCTTGCTGACTTTATCTGGGCTACAAACACAACAATTCTCCTCATGTTTTAAGTTTGCTAGACAGAAAGATGAGAAGAACTGTCGGTTTTATTAACCATTCCTATTTAGTAGCTCTTGTTTACCTTTTAAATTTACACATTAATTTACATCCAGAAAATGAGAATTAAAGTCAACTTTCCATCTGAAACAGTTGTTTCAGTAGCTACAGGTGAATTCAGTTAATACCATTTGATGGGACAGAACTTGGTGTGAGCAGTGACTTGAATGCTTTATGTTGACCTCAAGGTCAAAAGCCTATGAGAATTTAGGTGTCTGATATCTTCACGGCATTTAGACCTCACCATTTCTAAAACATCTTTACAGAGTCTCACTATTTTAAATCTCCATTCAAAATACCAATATATAGTTGATTTTCTGTGTGCATCTGTCTTCCTATACACAAAGTCACTTTCTGTTTGCTCTGAATACTGTAGAAACTTGGAGTTCTTTCACTTTTACCTGTGGGGTGGTGGGAAGAGAAGAGGACTTTCAGAAGAATCACTCTGACAGCAACCATGACTTTTCTAACAAACAAAATGGTCAGAGCCTTTCAGCTTCTCCACCAACAGTGATGGATAAGTTCTCCCCCGAACAGGTTCAGCAGGATTTGGCCTGAAACCATATCTTGGGCCCTGGGCCTTCCAAGTCTGCTCAGCAGCAGCTAAACAAAGCAAGTGGGATTTTTCTCAAGTCCGATCAACTTGGAAGCAGACTGCAAAGTACAGCATGATTTTACCCCATGGATAGGAAAACCATATTAATAACAATAACAAAAACAATAATAATGATGTTTTAATTCACCAGCTATTATTTTAAAAAAATAATATAATTGTAATTTGAAGTTATCTCTATGAAACAACAGAAATTTTAATATATAAAAATCTGAACCACTTCCACTAAAGCAGAATTTGCAGGTAAACCTGCTGATGAGTAATTTTTAACTCACCCACCCAGAGCTACAGCAGGACACTGCAAAAAGGTCTTTATGGCAGCCAGAGTCAGAACATGCTTCAGCAGTAACATTTGCCTCTCCCTTCAGCTGCTGCGGGTCAGGAACCACATCTGGGGGGAGGTGAGAGCACTGAGGAGCCATGCTGCTCCTGACACCTTGGGCACAGAGCAATTACAGCACCTTCCCATGGATAAATCATGCCAATAGGCACGGATTTCCTCTTTGAAACTGCAGCAGCTGCAGTGGTCAGTAAGGAAATCGATTGCTCAGCCAGCCAGGAAACTCCTCCAATCCTTCTCTGTGACACTGAGGTTGAAGCCCGAGCAGCGTCACTGCAGGACCACCACTCCATGGCACAGGTGGTGGCACGCAAAAGGATAAAATACTAAACACACAAACACAAACTTTTATAGTGTCTTGCATGTGAAGGGTCTGATTTACTAATCTCACCAAAACAACTGTGACTGGCCATTCCCAGGTTGGAGCATCCAAGTAGAGACAGGATTTTTCAGACAAAAGGAGAGCAGCACTGACCAGGAAAAAAAAATAATCCAACTGCTCAAAATAGACAAAAATCAAAGCACTCAAATTCATAGTCACTAGTGACTGTTGGTTGCAGTACTGTTCACTGGGTTGGTTTGGGGGTTGGTCTTTTTAGTAATTCAAACACTCTCTCTGTGTTAAGAAGCAGAACAAGTTTCACTGGAATGCAAACCTCACAGTTACAGGTTTCCCACAGGTCACCAGGCTTGACACAGGGTCAGAAAAATACCCCAAACTGTAGGATATTTTGGTTCACATTTCTTCATTAATGCTGACAAAAAGAAATATTACCAATATTGCAACTGTCAGAGGAAATGAGTCAGAAATATATACTGTGAAAAAAAATTAAGAAACCATTAATTAGATTACTACAGTTAATTATTAGAGCTTCTCCATGTACTCAAGAAAACAAATCAGACGTCAAAGCTCATTAAGAAAATGAATTTGCATGACTTCAAAATCTCTTTTCACCCCTCCTACCTAGATATCATATTCATAAGATGGCAGACAGAACTCTGAAAAATATGGGGTATATTTTAAAGTGATCACCTAAAACCTGAAGATTAAATAAAAGGTCTTTATTAAGCATACATAAAACCTTATAAGAGGAAAAAAACCCCAAGTGTTTTCCAGCACGCATGTATGTTTGTGTCATGGCTGTAATGAAACATGCATTAAGTATGAAACATATGGTTTCCATTTTGTTGTCCTGGAATTCATCCAAAGACATTTATGTTGTTAGCTTAACTGTTCTCTTCAGCTGAGAAGCTGTGGAAAATATCTCATCTGAAAAAAATCTGTACCTAATGGATAACTATAAAAGATTTGCTAGATTTGCAGCAGACTACTTTAATAAAAAAGCCTCTGAGATTACTAGAACTTAGAATTTATTCAATTTTTAAAAAATTAGAATATAATTTTCAAACTAAAAATAAATTTGTTTTAAGAGGTACCAAAATTATATCAGCAAATTATGGTGGTAATAATTCTTCAGTTAACAAATTTTTAGAGGTGTTTATGGCTCTCTTTTGGAACCAGGCCATCTGACCCAACAAGAATGCATGACAATATCATTACTAACGTGTCATCTCTCTAATTTCCTAAAAGAGTACTGCTCTAAAGATCACATTTGGCTAATAAGTTGGTTCAGAGGCAAGGTTCATTAAAAATTAGGGAAAAAGAAGATAGCTCTCATACTGTTATTTTTTAATAATTCTTGGGTTTGCCTTGATGCAGAAGTAGGAGATCAAAGAGCTAGCTAAGAATTTCAAGACATCTATCACGAATGCTCAGATTCAAATTTTACTTCTATTAGGAGAAAATATACTAGAAGGGCTAGTTCTAGTTAGTTCAGAGGTTAAATTTTGCCATGGTATACTTAAAAATTCATCCCTAAATCACACAGCTTCTAACCTCAGTAACAAACAATCTATGAAACCTTTCATACCTTTGTGCTGTAAACCAATTCATTAAGCCTGCTGTAGATCTTAGAAATTATTGCTAAACTTTTATTTGATGAAGCCAATTGAAAATACTATTACGAATAAATTGATAAATGCAACCAGATCAGTTTGAAGACTTTACGGTATTATGCTTCTTTATTTCATTAGTTGAGATTATCTGGGATATGGCAGTCAAAAGTCTCCATTTTATAACCTTAATAATCACGTGGCTTGAGGACTGTGCTCTCTGTAACAGACCCTGCAAGTGGAAGCTCCACACTTCCCTGTTGTGCCAGTGTACAAGCTTGCTCACCTTCGCAACCATTGCAAGAATTAGCTGGTTAAGCTGGTTACTTTAACTCACCTTTGCCATCTGTGCTTGGACTCCACTGGCCTTTAAAGCAGAAACCGCCTTCTGAGCAGCTGCTGGGCTGTCAAAGTCAACAAAACCGTAACCTAAAAGAGAAAACATTATTTTGTTAACAAGACATCAACCAGCTTATAAACAAACATTTCACAGCCAACAATTGTGGTACTGGCATGGTTATTTAATACAATTTTCTTATTGATGAAGAGGGACAATTTGAACTCAAGTTCTTCATGTAGTTCCACCCACCCAAAAAAAACCTAGCAAAGTTCTTGAACCTTGAACTGGGTGGGGATCTGCCCTAGTGGAACAAATCCATTTCCATGCCCACTCATTATAAGAATTTTGGCCAAATTGCAGTATAGTGCTTTGCTTTGTATTATCTGGTATGTAACTTCTAACAGCAGATTATTTCAGACATCACCAAGTAAAGCATCATCCGCTAATTTTTCTGAAGAGAATTGTTATTCCAATTTGAATAAATGATAAATAAGTCTTTAAGCTACGTTAGTTTAAAAGACATATATCTACCCAATTTTTGGTTGATTACTTACCTCACTATATATACAGAAAGGACAGCTAAATTTAAAAGTGAGTGAGAACCCAGTTTCAATGAAAGAAAAATTATTTTTCCTATTATTGAAAGAAAAATGTGAAAAATTGTCCTGAAAGCATCTTTTATGCCATGTAATGCAACTTTAAATATTAAAACAAACTCAACGCCAGTTGAAATATATTCCATATATTTACAATAACCTTTTTTCTTAGTCTAAACAACAACATATAACTAAAGTATTCCAGGATATCCAAACAGCAATATACCTAGGCCTTAACAGAAACTGACTTTACAGGCTGGGATTTTTAATCCAGGCTGGGAATTGGAGGCTCAAGGCTCACGAAAAGGCAGTCAGAGTTTGGAAGTTGCTTCCACTACATGTTGTTGCAACCCTCATTATGCATTTTTCAATCCCCTTCTTTTCCACCAATGAACTGCCCAAGTATTAAAATACCTTTCCAGAGTTAAAGTCGGGGTAAAAGAAAACAAATCAAAAAAACAACAATGTAATAACCTCTGGATGTGTAGAAAATGGATATATTTCTTCAAAATATATTAGTATCCTCTTACAATATATCTATACTGAGAAAAGGTTGTCTAATGTTATAACTGAACCAGCTTTAAAGCTCTTAACTTGGGAAAAAACAACTCAAGAGCCTTCTACATCAGGGCAAACTTATTTATGCTGCCAAGAAGCTGAAGAAAGCAGCATATTGTTTTGTGTAACACGTGGTGGTGTGGATTGTTAAATCCTGACATGAAACAAAGTCAATTAGCTCGTAACAAGTTTTGTGCTGCCAAGGCAAGAGTAACTTCTCATAGCCCAGGCTAGCTCTCCACACCCATGGCAGCCTGGGTTATCACCGACACACTGCAGGGTGTAATGCAAAGTTACATATTGACACCAGGCACGACATCAAAGCTGGCTTTGCCACCTTCCAGATGATACAGAAACTCAAGTGCTCATTGTTCCAGTTAGTTTAAATCCCATGGTGTGTTTTTTGGCAAAAGCCAGAGATGCTGTCAATCTTTTGGTTCAATTCCAGTTAGATATCTGCATTCTGCCTACTTATGTTCCCACTGCAATTTCAGTGACACACACTGAGCTTCCCTGGAGCCTTACCTTGCAGTATATTGTTACAACAGGCTGTTAGCTACCACTTTTTATCAGTGAGATTTAAATTCTGTATTGAAAAAGTCATCTTAAATCTCTTAAAGAATTAAAGTAAGAACTTCTGTATCACTGAAAGGACGACTGAACACTTCAGGAACTGACAGAATGGAGAGACTAAATCAGTAAAGTGCAATCATAGGTATTAACTAATTAAAATAATTGAAAAGGGCATCTCCACTTTCCTAGTCACAATGACATCTGCATATAAGCTAGGAAAAAAATTTCTAGAAATTTCAGTTTCTGTACTGTCAGTGCCTCTTTAATTTGCTCAAGATGGGGAGTTGAGAAGCTATGTCCCTGCACTGCTTCCAAGTTCTGCACAAAAGCTTTGTCTTAATTAATGATGAATTCTCCTCCCTCTGCCTATCAGCTTTCTGCTCTTTCACAGGCATTATGCTTATTAACACTGCTCCATCAGCTAACTTAATATTTCACTTTGCTTAGAAATTAGCCTCTTAATTGTAAAAAACCGAAAGTCTGAAATCTGGTATTTCAGTGTCTGCTACCACACCTTCTCCCACCACAAACATGCTGGGATACGAATCACTGCAATTGCTGTGAGTGACGAAAATCCATGAACTGATGTATCCAGCTTATCTAAAGGAGTTCTACTTTTTTTTTCCCAGCTGCAATTACTTCTTTGAAAATGAACCCTCTCTTTGCTCCCAGTACATTCAATCGAACATAACAAAACACAATTAGAGTACTGGAACATGTAATTAAGTGCTGCTTCAAGCTACACTAATCAATGGAGCTTATTTCCACAATGTATAATTTTTTAAGATGCTTAGTATACTTGAATGGTCATCTGCAAGCTTCCCTAGTTTATCCAGGCGAAAGGGGAAAAGCTGCTTTTAACTCCACTTTTGTTTTTAAACTAGAGGCGAGCTGCCAGCCAGCACTGTGCATGTCAGCTTCACCCCGGCTTGGCTGCGCCACCGACACCGGCTGTCTGCCAGCTCCACCGGAGGCAAATGCGTTGAATACACCAACCATCAGCAAGAATAAAACTAGTTTAGGAATAAGAATGGGAAAAAAAAACCCCAAACCAAACCAACAAAGGTAAAAAGCACTTAAAATACAACATTAATGTATTTTATAGAATCAGTTAAGACTTTCAGGGGAATGCAGTATAAAGGAAAATATACATACCTTTGCATTTGTTTGTAGTCTTATCCAAAATAGCCTTCGTGGATACAATTTTCCCATACCTAAAATGTATTACACATCCGTAAGGAAAATGAGAAAAGAATATACTATAATAACAGACAGAAATCACTTTATTTTATATCCTAGTACCCTTTACTCTATGCAAAATGAAGCAATATATAGATTATATAATTATGGAATGCAAACCCATATACACAGATGTATACATAGAATGCATAGATGGAAGTGACAAAGAAGATCAACAGTTTCAAGCACGATCTTATTCTATTTGCCCTAAATTCTCAGTGGCACAACAGAATCACAGAATAAGCCAGAGAAACAGTGCTTTATAGAAAAGAATTCAATGCAGTTAAAATCCTGGTATGTGTCAGAGACCATGTTTTAGACACAAGCTGGGACTCTCTCAGTATACAGACGAGTTAAAGCAGACCAGTTGCCTTGTCAGTGCTAGGCTTGCTACCTGGCACACTATGGAAAGAGAAAAAAAAAAAAGAGAGAGCAAACCCCAGCAAAACCCGATCTGACAGACACAGAAATATTACACCTGATTTAATATTATTCTGTTCTGGAAATTGATAAGGGCAAGACTTACAAAAGCTGAGCAACAAAAGTGGCAAAAAATTTCTATACATTTCTGTAAATAAAAACAATTTCAACTAAAACAGAAACATCCCTCAGGAAATCTTGAATTTTCTTATTGCCAGTTTCTCAGCTTCTCGGTACCTGAGAAGCCCAGTTTGTTATGCAGCCCAAAGGTGAGCACCCAGAGATCTGAGCAACTAAGTTTGGGAAACAGGTGGACAGCAATCCCAGCTGTAAGAACAATTGCTGTTTCTGAAGCACTCTGCAAAGTTTATCAGAATTAGGTATTTTGATCATATTTGGAGTAGAATTTATTGCTGCTGGTGAAAACTTGCAATTTCCCCTGGAATAAAAATCCCAATTTTAATTTAAAAGCAGCAATTCTCCTGGCCTGCAGTGGGACTGGAAATGTAGCACAGGTTTCCCAAGCTCCTTCCCACATCCTCCTCTGTTTGCTTGTCAACTACACTTGTTAGGGTGCCCTCAGCACAGAAGAAATGATGCCACAGGAGTTTGCTTTCACTTGAGGATGTAATGTAACTTATTACACTAACAGGAGTCTCTATGCACTGTGTGCTGAGAGGCTCTTTATCATTGTAGAGGAACTCAAAATGAACTGAGAATTATGAGGAATGTTATCAGTATACAAAAGGGGAATTTGGGGAAAAATGAACTTTTGCCATCTTCCCTGCTAAACAGAATTTCAACAGTGAGTATAATTTCAAAAAGATATTATGTCAAATGTCAGCTAACTCCATGTCTGCAGTAGCTGTATTAGTCTTAAAATTTTTTCAAAATATATTAGAACCCTAATTAGTTAAGCTTAATTTGTTAAGAGTACTCAAATAACTTGCAAAATGACAGTTATTCAAAGACAAAGCCTGTTTATGAAGTACTTTCCTCACAAAGAGCATTTAAATACACATTTCAGTGTAGTTATCACTCTTTGTGACCAGTTTCAAGACCCTACCGTTTATGCAATGAGTTATTGGATGGCTTCAGATAGTTGCAAGGGGGTAAACTTGGGACACGAGGTGGTGGCTTCCTTATTTTATCTGAAACTGTGAGCATCTACACTGATACAAAATAGAAATACCCATTTATAGCCTAAAAACATACAAGCATCAGTGAAAATCAGTGCATACCTAAATCTACCCTGTTAGAAGCTGTAATAAAGCAATAGAAATTGTGTGCAATAGTTGGAGCAGGTACTTCCTTACTAGTGCCACTTATTTCCTAAATATGTCATTCCATTCAGAAAGCTTTATAGCCCCTAAGTAAAAACTTCTCGCATTTTCTCCAGAATTTTTCTGAGTGCAGAGTAAACGCGCGTGCTGTGAGAGAGGTGAACTGCTCAGGGTGCTTGTACCCAGCATGACATCTGACAGCCAGCAGTCTCCATATCCTATCAGCTTCCCTAAGCTTCTTCAAGTGAAGAGCTACATAGCCTTTTGTGGGAAAAAAAATCCCTGACGCATGATCTCGTCTCTGCTACTGTTTCAGTTCTTGAGAGCACAAAAAGTGGTGGTGGTGAAGAACTACAGCACTGGGTATTTATGTAAACACAGTAACCTGGCCAGCTGGGTCTGGGCTGGCTTGGAACACTCTGGCCCAGGATGCTGATGCTCACCGGACCACAAACAGGTGTCTGCACCCATTCTGTTCTTTACAGAACCTTCATGGGCCACCTTCCGCTGTGCAAGATGACTTAGTGATTTATTGCACTGTCCTAGATAGCACGGCTCCTGTGAAGAACCAGCCACCGTGGAAGGCTGCCAAGAAATTTCAGCAGTGTGAGTCTCGGAACAAACTGGGAACCAGTATAACAAGAGTGGCTATCGCCAGGATTTCTCCTATGATTTTCCCTGCCATGTCTGAGTTGTTCTCCACTCATGCCGTGAGGCACAGAAAGGCATTTACCTGCCCTGAGCCTGGCCAGCAGGATGCACCCCCTCCTTGTTCCCAGCATGTGCTCTGATACCAGGGGAATTACTCCTGCAGCTTCTCCCAAGTGCCTCCTTCAAATTATGACCATCACAAAAACTTTTCCTCCCCTTGAATTCTACAGTCCTTATACTCTGCTTTTAACACAAGCTCCTGTCTTCAACTGCTCATTTGTTGGATGCAACTGCACTCAATACCCCGCAGAAATCAATGAGCTATAAAACACACCACTCATGATGTAAACTGGTATGTATCGCCTGCTTACAAAAAGGATTACAGCAAGCAAGAGAAAATTTGTATTCCAAAGATGCCTATGATCTTAGGCCTTGCCTAAAGATCCTAATTCCTCTCAAAGCTTATAGACATGTAGTTGTCTTAGGCACTTGCTGAGGCTTCTCTACTGCTCCACAGCCTTACTGCATGCTTGGTGACATTTTGTACCTACAGCAGAGCACTGTTCCCATGGCTGGCAGAATCGCTTCTGCAGTGATTGGCGATTGCTCACTCCCTCTCAGGTGAAACAGTTTTTTAAAACCTGCTTTCTTTTAAATGAAGTACCAGTCTAAGAAATAACTGCTAATCTAGTTCATGACAAGCAACTAGGTATTTCTTATTAAGTGGGTTATTTTTCTCCCCAAACTAACATCAAACTCATGTTCAGCAGCAACAGAGTTTCTTTTTTTTTTTTTTCTTTTGAGAGCTATTAACACATTCTTCAGTCTGAATTATCTTTGGAGATGGAAAGATGTTTTTAGCTTTGTATCTCTTTTCTGTACAGCACTCGTACCAACTCACACATTGAGAAAGAGAGGGCTTGGGTAAGAGGCAGGTAAATAATTGTCAGGGTGCACTGGGTATGGGATTAACAGCCGTGTGCTCAGTAACTGCCTGTGACCCAGCGTACAAGATACAGTTATAGGACCAATACAAACATCTGTCTGGATAGGAGATAAAGAAGAAACATGTTCAAAGAGAAGCTAGGAAGAAATGCAGTACAGCTGCTTAATAGGATAATGTTCACTACTGCTCATTACATACTCTTAGCACAGAAATGAAAAAATAACCCTCACCTGCTCATGCTGCCCCAAAATCTACTGCCAGGCAATATGAATGTCAAACACTGCAGTACAGTTTTGTCTTAGATGCTTTGAAGTTGAAGACTTGAAGCGAAGCATCACCACATAAGTTTTTTAAATCATATTGTTCAGCGACGTGGTCAAAACCAGTGCAAACAATCATCCTGACAGATTCACTGCAAATAGGTAGGGATACATTTGATATTTAAAACATCTCTGAAGCCTAATTTTGGCAACCTCCATGATGCTGAAAGAGAAGGGTCCTTAGAAAACTAAGTACATGAATTAACCTGAACCACTATTTATTTTTCTCCCTTTGTACATCTGGCAGTATAACGAACATATGTGAAAATGTGAGGGTGGTTAAGATGCCATCATGAGCATGACAAAGAACGGGGAATGAAGTAGCTTGAAGTCTCTGCCCCAAGTGCTGTTTTGAGTGTTGAAAGAACTTATCTGTGTGTGCATTAGGGGAGGTGCAGTAAGAACAGGCAGCAAGAGGCGAGATAAGGTTTGTCTGGAATGAATTGTTCAAATCTTTGTCCACAACGTAACGTAATATACCTCACACCAGCAAGCTCACAGTGCTTCCCTTTGCAGTACTTTCAACCTGTCTTCCAGCTTCTACTGTGAAGGATTTCTCTCCCATAAGATGTTGACTTGGACAGAAATAGGCCAGAAGGATCTCTGCTACCATGGAAAGTCCTTGCCTTTTATTGCTGCTTAGCTCCTCCATCCTGAACTGTCCAGAACTTTGTGTTGAAGATGAACAGTGATCTCCCTTTGCCCAAGTCCATTCCAGTTGTAAAAAGAACTTTCCTAGGGATCCTGCTGTTACAGTCTGCGTTACTGTAGAGCTGTCAAAACTCCTCTGATATGCAGAAACAATGCTGCATATCTTCTGTGTTTATTCTAGATTAATTTTTACATCTTAGCATCTTATCACTGCCCTTCATGGAATGCTCTTATTTTTAAGATCCAGAATCCTGTGGTAAAACCAGACATGGATTTCATAACTGGTAAGTGGCTCCAAGTACATGAAATCACTTTAAGGTGGAACTGTGAAAGGAAGGAGAACCTGACTGAACACAAAATATTCCAGTAGGGAGCCAATATTCTCACCAGGTGACTCAAAGACTGGAGAGAGCACAACAAACAGGCAGATCCAGCAAGGAAGGTCACATGGGAGAGAGGATCAATTAATCCTAAAATATAATGCAGCTGCTGAATAGATCCACACCAAAATAAACTGTAATTTTGACTAGGGTAGACCAGATAACTAGAAGAAAATGCATATAGCAAACACTTCCAAAGCAATTACTCTATATTAATTGTAACTCTAAAAACAAAAAGCAGGTGGGCCTGTTTAGTCTGTAAATCAGCTTCAAAAATAAAAGAGACAACAATAAACCCCCAAAAAATCATTCTTATTCATGATGGCCTTATTCACCACACAATATGGTCAGTAGGTACCTTGCATGTACTCTAAATGCAGCAAAATCTTGCTTGAAGGGAAATCGTGTTGTCTTTCAGTATGACCGTAAAAAAATGCACACATCAAACACGGACTTCTGCAAATCAGTGATGTGCAAATTTTAAGAGAGGATCCTCACCTCCCCAAACACAGAGTATTCTGTTTTGAACACTATGCCTCAAAACATTTATATGCCACTGGTGATCTTACTAGGCAGGCCCACACCACCACCTATCTAATCCTGCTTGTAGAGTGGGTGGAAGCCACTCCATTCATCTCAGTTGAGACCTGAAGAGGAGAAGCCCTAACAGCCCATGGGGAGGCCTAATCTCTGCTGGAGTTCCCAGTTCCTCTGTAACACCTGGTGCAAAAGGAGCAAAGAAAATTCCCTGGATCTGAGAAAGAGTCAAGGGAGTTGTCAGCAAGAGCTGACGTGATACAGCTCGCTCCTGTTCCTCACTTCTTCCCATGTTCAGGGCACTTCTAAGCCAAGAGCACAGCCAAGGGAACATAATCAGCCCCATCAACCGTTTCTCCTGGATCCAAAATCCAAGCACAAAAAGTTTTATCTGGCTCCCGTACCTCCCTCTCTCTGCTGCATTTTGGGAAAATGGTGTACTGAACCTTAAGCTCTCGCTCTCTTTTAAGCTTAGACAAACACAGGGAGTTTTTGTTTCTCTGTGTATCAAATTTTTAATTTTCCGGTAAGGGGAATTTCAGAAAATAATTGTCAATACAACAGTGTGACAGCCTACTCTGATCCCACTCTTTAGTTATGGGTAAATGTTTCTTAAGAAAACTTGATAAAGAAATGTATTCAATCCAGCAGAATACTGAGTTTGGAGAACAGAATCAAACCATATGGTTTCCATTTTTAAATTCTTCTTCACCACATCTATGCCCTAGTGTAGAAGGAAACATTGCTGAGAACATTTTGTCCGTATTTTGTTTTCTGTTGTTGGAAGACAGACTGTTCTTTGAGAAACTCTTTGGAATAACTCAGTTGCTTCATGGCCATCATGCACCTAAAGGTTTTCTACCAGATCATAGTATTACCACCAAAAGCTGGACCAATCATTTTAAGTGCTTAATTAAACATTACATAAAAAGTTGCAGTTAGACTTTTTATATTTTTATTTTCCCAGTGAATAGGTATGGATAATCTAGCTTAGTATGAGCACTGTTTTGAAATTGTTACAGATTTGGCTATTTATTTAGTTTAGTAAAGTCTCCTTTCCTAGTTTCAGATATTCAAGCACTGGGTTAACCAATGCTACCAGATGTGCCCTGTTTCAGGCATTACACCATATTTTTCACTATACGCAAACCAGAACTTATTTGTGTACCTAAATTAAAGTGTTACTTTGGTGACATGCTGTTAAATGATCATGTGGTTTTGACATAAAACTAGTTCCTTCCTTTCTTACTAATTGTCCCTTTGACTCTNAAAAAAAAAAAGAAAAAAAGATCCCCCAACTAAAAAACCCCAAATACCCTAGGCTCCACGGAACCTTAGCTTTACTGACAAATCAGTATTCTCATATGCTGCTGTAAACTCTTCATTAAGATCAGCAAAGCTTTCTTCACAAGTTATGCTTAATTCATCTTTTAAATTCAGTATACTTCTGTTTTCAATAAGAATCAGTCTATGTCATCATTACCAGTGTAATTACCAACATTGCCACAGGGCAAACTACTATTATTTTGGTACAAATAATTTTTTCTTAAAGCTCAGT
>VYZQ01002514.1:112228-134647 GCA_013400655.1 Mystacornis crossleyi | reverse complement strand
AGAAGTAATCAAAAGCAGCAAAACCAGATGCAAGCCCAGATATCCTCTCATCTCTTATAGTTGTCTGTCCTTAGAGGAGCAGATGCTTTGCACAATGGACATAAACAATTTAGGAAAGTGTGAACAAATGCCTTCTAAGTTCCTTGGACAATATTAATTTCAACAGATAAAAAGCACTATTTTATGAATAGGTATTTGATTTGTAGTACAGGCTCTACACAAATGTAAATGCTCCTTAGAGATAAAAATAATCAGGAATTCAAAATCCTAATGGACAGTGAATTGACACATTAAAAAAGATTTTGGAAATTATTATTTTTCAGCTACCCAGTTTGTTTTTCCCAAGAGTAGTTATTTCCTGGTTCAGACAAAGATAAGCTGTGGGGACAGGGAAGACGTTTTTAGAATCAGGAAACGTTTGCTTCCTTCTGCTCTTGCTTTGTAGAGATGTCAATAACCTCTATCCATTCCCCAGAAGCTGACTGAAGTTCAAGGGGAAAGAGCCCCATTAGCATCCTAAAGCTATTTTTATTACATTTTCCAAAGGTTTTTCAATTAGTATGCTCCTTTTTGCACAACAAATTGATTATCTTAAAAGCAAGACCCACTGCACGACGTCCTTTCATTCAGCACAACTGAGGAAGATTTTGGGTTTTAACGTCTCTGGGCATTTTAAACATTTCAGAAATATTTCAGCTGACACTAAAGCAGCTTTCACAATGTGGCTTTCCAGTGTCTTAATGAACAGACTTCCAACAACTGCCTGCAGAAGTGTTTTCTCTGTCAATCTTAAATCAACAAAAAAGTAAGGGCATGTTTATTTAGTTTTACTTCATAAGGTTAAGAATGTTGCAATATGTGAAAAAGTAGTTACTCTTCAGGACTATGATGACACAGTCATGGAGGGAAAAAAATTGAAAAATAATCTGTTAAGTATGCACACACACAGCCCCCTCCCAGCAAAAAGCTTTTGGAGTTGGAGGGGAAGGCTCTCGTATTATGCCCTGTCAGGCATCAAGAAGAATTCAGCTGATGCAACTTTGAGAAGAAACACAACAGCTGTAGAATTGATTTAAAAAGAGATTTTAAAACGTAAGTATAAAAATCTTCACATTAGGTCTTTTGGGGGCTTTTTTTGTTAATTTAAAAGAAAGAAAAAGGCAAATTCCAAAGGATGAACCTGTAACTTCTAATCTAGGTTCTGACAAGTTCATCACTATCTGTAGCCTCAGTTGCTCCACTGAGGATGTGAATTCAGATAGTTGGCAGAGCTATGATTAACAATCACCCTCTCTTCAGGGAGAGATTTTTGTCAAAGCCCTGAATCTTGGCCTATCCTTTCTCAGCTGCAAAACGATTTTTACAGCTAAACATATAGCCCCTAATTTCCATTTAATCTTCCATAGGCTAACAAGAGAATACTGCTCAGCGTTATAGCAGGGAGAGACAACAGCTCCAGACACTGAAAAAGGAGAGGGTAATAGCAGCAAAAGTGGCAGAGTTGACCTCCTGCTCTGCACTGGAGATCAGCTTTCATATTTCATAGACACCTAAAGATTCTCATCAACCTAATGACTCTTAAGAAAGCCAGAATATGAACATGCTGGTCCTAAATTTGTTGACTTCATAGCTGTTTTAACTGTAGACACAAGATGTCACATGCTGTGAAGAAAAATGGAATTTCAAGCAACAAATTGTGAAAAATGATCCTGTTCAGTGCCCCTTGCCGCCTCTGCCCCTGCAGTAACCCAACCTGACTTCTGACAAGCTGAGGTGATTTCGCATAATCTCTGAGCCATCTGCTAGGCTATCTGTCAGTTCAGTAGCCTTGTTACTTTACAGTTTATAGGTTACGCAGGATAAATAACCTATCAGAAACACAGATTGGCCTCTTCGACACACTTTGAAGAGGCAAGTATTGTCTAAGTAATCATAGCTTGCTTACTCCTAAACTGAAGAAAAAGAAAATAAAAATCAAAGTAATGCATTAAAACAAATGTCTGTTCTTTCAGAAAAGGAAATTTTTATTATCATCTTTACAGTTTATGAAATCTATAGTTCAGCAAAACTAAACTGATTTTTCCTAACTAATTTTTGCCTACACTTTCAGGAGATTTTTGTCTTTACATATTTAAAAACACACATATGAAGNCTGCAGCAATTTGCATGTGCAACTACTGACAAGGCTATTCAAGTATATGGGAAGAGGTTACAGTTTCCTACTGTTACAAGATGGAAGAACAAAACCATGTTATTTTAGGAAAGCAAATGGTCTCACCCTGTTGTTTTCTTACCCTAATGCTACAGAGTGGACACAAATTATGCACTGAAAAAAAAAAAATCTGCATTTTACACACAACTGAAAGCCTGAAACAATACCATTTGCAAATAAATTGTCATTGTTTCTGTGGCTCCTAGAAAGAATATAAAAGATATGAGCACATAGGGTTTCACATAGCCACAAAAAATACAGCTTTTAAAAAAAATAATAATTCATTTGCAAGCATAACAAGAAAGTGCCAAAAAGGTTCAAATTACAAGTCTTAAATGTTGTTTCTACAGTCTAGTGATTTCTTTTATTCTTTTCTTCATACTGANTTAAATCTGTAAACTATGTAGAGTTAAGGTTTTCAAACATCTGTTTGCAGGGACACAAATGCTGGTTGACATTAAAAGTGCTGTTTCCTGCCAACAATCTATTGAGTTTGTTAACCAATGAGAGTGAAAGATCACTCTGGTTTTCCTTATAAATTATGTGGCATTGTTCTTTTGAGAAAAATATTTAAATATGAAGTGATGTGTGTAAATTAGATAGAACGGTTTAGAAACTAATTTGCTACTATTCTGCATCTAATATAGAATATTGTAATTTATATGAAGTCTCTTCCACTGAAAGCATTACAGAAAGTTTTACCATAAGACACAGAAGGATCCTTTGCATGAAAATAGTTTGCAGCTATTCAGATAGTCACAAACAATAAATCTCAGAATTATCATAAATTATCATAAATCAACTAACATATATTAAGCTGATCCAAACAAGAAGTTNATGATCACTACTCAAGACAATGATTTGGGAAGATGAGGAGTTAACCCAGATGAATGCTAATATGTATTTATAAGGCGAGCTCATGGCAGGTCTGCCAACGTGCATGTATTGATTTACCACTGCTTGCTGTTTTAATCTGAAAGTAAGGCAGTATTTCCACACTCAACCATAAATCTTGGCAAATTTCAGCCTCACTGATTTTGCAGAGCCTACGATAACAGCTTGGAAGAATAAAACTATGAAGACATAACNAAAAGATACTCGGAATTCTTGGCTAACTCACTTTTTAGTACTACCATCACTCTTACTTCAGAAAACACAGGATAATCTACATTTTCTGCAGCAATTTGCATGTGCAACTACTGACAAGGCTATTCAAGTATATGGGAAGAGGTTACAGTTTCCTACTGTTACAAGATGGAAGAACAAAACCATGTTATTTTAGGAAAGCAAATGGTCTCACCCTGTTGTTTTCTTACCCTAATGCTACAGAGTGGACACAAATTATGCACTNCTCTTTTCTCTTCCCTCTGTTAAACAGTAGAGATCAGTTTGGGAGCATAAATGAGTCTCCCTACCTGAAGACCTTTTATTTTTCCATTCCTCCTCCTCCATCCAAGGAAGCCAAATTCAGTCATTGTCAGCATAGGATGCATTGTCCATTATTTCGGCTATTCCTAAGCATATTTCTTTATCTTGTGGGAGGGAATTAAGAAAAAGGCAAAGGGAAAATAAAATCATTTATCTACACTTCCCAATACTTTTTCTTTTGTTTAGTCACAACAGTATAAATCAAAATGATTTTATCATCTGGCTACAGGCTTAGCTAGCGTCAGATTTCCTCCTCTCCGGATAAATAGACAGACACCTATTATTACTGCAAGCCTGTATACTTGCAGATGATTACTCTTAAATTTATTCTTGCATATCAGTTTCACTTCTGGCCAAGGTTGCCAACCAAGTCTTATACCCTCAGTTTAAATAGATGATGCTCCACAGAAGCCAAGAGTCTAGAAAACCATGACATTGGAGACTGCCATAATACAAGGGCACTTTCAACCACATCCCGTTTCCCAAGCCCTGATCCATCTGCCAACTCCAAATGACAAAAAATTTTCATGTGTCGTGAAAACTGCATATATAAAAATTACGAACATATATATGTACATGCATACGTAATGCTTTTTCTTGCATTGAAGATGTCTTGTTGCTGGTATAAGGCCTATAATTGATAACTTTTTCAAAATATATTGATGTATTTTGTATGTTTTCCTTTCAGTTTTGTAACATTAAGACAACTCAAAGCCAACCGGATTTCTGACTTGGCCTCATGCGTTAAAGTACATTATAGACAAAGATGCCTCTTTGTCCTTACCTCTATCTTGCACTAACACTAACACTCCATCTTGGAAAGTGTTGACTGCCTTTCTTCTGTCTGGAAGACAGAAAAGGAAAAAACCCAATACATTCAAGTAACTTCCAATTTCTCTGAACTGCATTTTAGAGTGGTTCTTTCATGAAATGCTCATAGCAACGTCCTGTTTCCAATAGCTATTCTATACTGGAATTAACACCTTGTGGTGAAGAAACTACAATAAAGTACGACCTCCTTTCATTTCTGGTAACTTAATGTCAATTGTATCAGAACAGCACTAAATGGACAAATTACTCAAAATCACTGCTAAGCCTTCCAGATGCTTTGTCCCCTTAACAGCACAGCATGTAGACCTTCTCTCTATTTGAATCTGCCTCTGCAGCCTCAAGTCCCAGCTGTGCTGAATAGCAAATATCTCCATTTCAATAGGGAAAATGGCTGTACTAAAGTAGTTCTCTCCAGGGGTCAATATACTTCAGAAGGGCATTTAAGTGGCTGTATGTTATTGAGCAGAAACATCAGCTCACATATTATTGATTGTAACTGCATGGCTCTGTTGAAAAGATGCCTGCAGTAGTATTAAGTGCTGAGATAGGGACAGAGGAGTGTTATGCATTAAAAAAATACCATCCATCTGTTGCCAAATTTTAGATAGATGAGCAATCACAAGCTGTAACACAAAATCTAAAGCGCAACCTCTGTGGCTGATGCATCAGGGTCATATTCAGTGACACTTCCTCAGTTTCACACTGCTTAGACAGTCTTTTGAATATTGATTGAAGCAAGCAGGAGGCAGAGTTTGATTTCTGCAGTTTTGCAAAGAGTATGTAATAGATACTTACACATAAATTTTAAATATACCCTTTTCTTTAAAAACATCATTAACCCATTCTGATCCCATCACTGCAGCAGCCCTGCACAACTGAAGCCCTCTGCACTGTCAGCCCACTGAGCCCTGAGCTGCAGCCAGGGCTGCAGTCACACACCCTGAGCACCACCAGACTGCCCTGCAGAACGCCCTGAGCTGGCTGAACCTCATGTGATCCCCACACCCTCAGCTCCAGTGACTTTTGCATAATGACTATGTCAAATACCATCATGGAAAGGTAAGTCCAGTGTCCCAGACTGCACTTTGGCAGTATGCCCAAGGAAGCACTTGGATCACTGGGCTTCACAGACGACAGAGGTTAATCCTGGCCATTTGTGCAAAGGGATGAGTCAGCTGGGCTCAGAGAAAATTAGGATCCTCCAGTTGGCTGTGTCAACTGCAAGCCTGGATGGAATCTACATTAAGCAGAGTAAGACATATATTCAAAGTTTCTTAAAAGAAGCATCTGTGGGAGTTTCACAAACCCAGAACATCAGCAGCCAGTGAAGGGATTAGTAAAAAAACCACATTCTTACATAGAGTAAAGAAAAACTAGTCAAACACCGCATGAGTGCAAAGTTGACAGTCAAGCCCAAAGTCAGTAAAGTCAATGCTGTATCACCACCTTTCTTGAACAGATTCAACAGTATATGCCAGCAAGGAAGCTTGTATGACATGATCACAGTGCTTCTGGGCTTTAAAGCCCTTTTTGTTTCAAAGAGCCTGAGACGAGTATTTCTTTGCCTGCAAGAGGGCAGCAGAACAAACTTTTCTCTTAGAAGTGATTAAGTACTACAGGAAAGAAACCATAACTTCTATCTGAGGATGAATCTCAATGTCTACATTACAGATTTTAAAACAGCCAGTTTTCTAATTTTTCCAATCAATTTAATTAAAGAGGATGCTTAAAACAATTCAAATATACCTTAAGATACTTTACATGAAAACCACCCAGAGGCAGGGAAATCTAATGGGTACAACTATCATGTAGGAAAGGACTGAGAATGCAAAGAGGCAATGGCTACACCCAGTGTCAGAGAGCCACCTCAGAGTAAAGAGTTAAATAGTATCTAGGTCACTTTAAAGTCTTTCCTGCACACCCTCAGCTCACTGCATATCGGAAACGCTGTGTGGGAAGGCCAGGGAACTAAACTCCCAGACCAAGTATGACTCAGGCTGCAGTAATTTAACGATACTTTTATTCCCTTAAATTATCTTTGGGATTAAAAGAACCCACACCCTTAACATGAAACCAAATCACAATGAAAGGAAGAAACCACAAATTAAGAGATCTTTGAGTTAACAAAAGGTATCTAGAAACAAATTAATTATTAATGGCAAGGACCAAAACCTTTCCTTAACATACTATATGGTCAAAATAGCAGAAGGTGAAGAATTTGAGCCCCAGTCAGATGTTCTTCTGAAAGCCTAGTGAGGATGATCTCAGCAACAGGAATGTCAGAGAACGGCCTGCCAAAAAAATAAAGGAGAACTGTCATAGCCAAATGCTGACCTCTACCACTAGGGGAAAGCAACTTCAGAGAAACAGTCTCACATTTCCTCTACCACTGAAGAAGTTGAACTCAAGAGTTTTCAAACATCTTTGGCACAAGCATGAACAGAAGAAAAATACTGGATCCTGAAGAAGGCAGAACACCAGTGACCCAGATCTAAATACATATCCAGCAAAATTTCTGAGGAAAAAATAAAATTTCTGCGAATTCTCTCTCCCTGAACAAAGCAGAAGTTTGGAACAGAGACTAGTGAGCAGAAGAAAACATTACCCTCAGAAATACTCTCTCCTGACTATAATACAAAATTCTGAAAATTTACTCTTTCCTCTGCACTTTAAGCTGCCTCCCCATCTCTTGCTTATTGAAAAGGGCAAAACAAGGCACAGTAACTCCCAGAAAATGAAGAGCAAATCTAAGATGCCCTAAAGGCACTCAGATGTCTTCTATCACAAGAACCTGAAAATTTCCATAGAGAGAAACAGATAGTAATTTCCCCTTTCTCATGGCAAAAATTCAACTAATTCTTTGTAGCGGTGATATAAACAGCAGTAGATGCCCTTTTCAGAAGAGTTTTTATTAGTATATTATAATACCATTATAAAGAATTGAGCATCTGGCTTTACAGCTATATATTTAGATATATTCTACTGTTTCTAATTAAACTGTATTTTTTATATCCCATGAGATAAAGAAACTAACAATGTTCCCCAAACCTATATCCACCACTAGGATACTCATTCAGTAACCAGTTACCTTCGACAATCAAGTTTTGCTACTGCTCACCTTCCAGCTACATCCAGAACAGCGAGCCTGTGCTCCTCAGATTACCACCTCGATTTCAGTTCAAGTGTTAGATGGGAAACAATTGATCAGTGGCAGTCAGAGCAGTCCCCTCTTCCTGGGAGGGTCACTCTTTTCAAAATATTTAATCACATTTGTGAAACTGCATAATTCAGAGTGTCTTAGACTTCAAAGATAATTAACAAATATATAACTGATTAAAAAATAAATAAAATGGGTGGAAAAAACCTTCAGAATTTCCCATGGAACAAAGTAATATGCAATTCACTTGGGAAGAACAGAGGACTGGGAGAGATTCTTGTGTATTTTTAAAATGTCATAACTCTGAATATTTGGAAGATGTTCAAAAAGAATTGATCCTAATTTACATTAAAAAAGTAGATTCATGCTGAGGCCTTTGTATGATGACGGACTTTTCAGCAGAGTCCTGGCTTAATAGTCTTTCACTGCTAGTACTGTACCTCTTTTCTGAAACGTGGAAGCCCTGTAAGCTGTCACAGAGAAACAAGGAACAGAGAGCAAGACTTTCCCTGTCATTATTAGAGATTTTCAAAATGTAGCACACAGATCTTTGGCAACAAATAAAAAAGCCTTAGCAATAAAAATAAGACAAAGCCTTCCATACTGTAAAAAACAGATAGCTTCAAGTATGGGAAATGTAAGAGTTTGAATACAGGATCTCTGGGGAGGAGGGGGAGGAAAGGCAAATGATTTACAGAGTCCTTTCCAGATCAACACTACCACAAACAGTGGTGAGGGAAAGGAAAAGCACACTGCTACATCAGCTCCGCTGGATACCCCACCATGCTGATACCCTCAGGCCTTGAAGGGAAAAAGTCTCCTCTCTGCCAAATGTCTTCTCCAGAACTCAGCCAAGGCATTCAGGCTTAACACGGGGGAGATTTCTGCCTGGGGTATGGCACAGCTACAGGTTGAAAAGAGGAAAACACAGTGCCAAAAGAACCAGACATCATGGAGTTCATCTGGCACTCTGCACTCCTGTAGCTGAAAAGTTCAGGCCTCACTCAAATGAATCCTCAGTCCACACTATGGAGCAGGGAGCGGTTTCAAACCCCAGTGCTGGCAACAGCAGCAGCGGGGCCCGGGTGCTCTGGGCTTTCCAGGATCAGGCCTCTGTGAGCACACTGCACTCACACAGCTTCAGTCAAGCTTGCATCGTCTCTGGGGCATGGGGAAGCATTTCTGTTTGTGAGCACAGCAGTTCCTTTGGGCTTTGATATACACACTAAATGAAATTATAGACTGAACTATAAAACTGTGCTTATCTCCAGGCTCCGAAAGCTCTTCAGTTACCCCTTCAGCAAAGTCCTTGAAACCAGAAATAAGTAGTTTGGCTCTTTTTCAGGTCTTTAGATTTATTTCTGACATTAAGGGTTTGCAAATAAAAGATTTCTCATATATTTGTACTACCCTGTATGAAGCTCTTTTCTCACAATTTTAGATCCTTTATTAACATAACACTTATTTCACACTACTGCATTCACTCAGACGTTAAAGTCCTTATTAATGAAACAGAGTAATTGTTGATACTTTGAGAAGACTTGTGAAAGCTTATTTGTGACTACACGTAAACCAAAAAGCAGAACTAGGATTATAAACATTAATAAAGTGTACGACCTAAGTCCACAATGTTCTCCTAGGAAAAAATACTGATCCAGACTCTGTCTTCTAAAGATAACATGTAAAATTACACAACTGCACAGAATATGGAAAACAAGCACTTAAGAAGAACATACATTTTAGGCTAATATATTTCAGTTAAGCTGGCCAAAATGATCAGTTAATTAAATGTAATTATTTATAACCAACAGCAAAGCTACACACATTTTGGCGGACAATTTTCCTCTCCTGGTAAAATAAGAGATTAAAGTAAGAGCAGAAATAGAAATGTAAGGGGCAGGATAGGAGTACAAATCAGAACACATTTCTTCACTGAAATTGCTTCTGTTAATGATTAACTCAACTCACACAGGTTATTTCAAGTAGAATATTTGTACTAGTAACAGTGTCAAAATAGACCCCAAAGTCTTCTTTGAGTTTTCATTGGTGTTTTTTTGCTCTATGTCCATGTATTATGACATTATCAATATTCAAATCAAAAATTTGACTTTTTTTTCCCAGGTACAGCCCATCTATCTACAAAGATTAGATATTTAAACAATGAAATGTTAATTCTTCTCTCAGTAACCCTTTAATGATTTAATTTTCTACAGAGTTGGTCTGAGCCTTGAGTAAGACAACTGCTCAAACTGAACTGAGGCAGCTGACATTTTCTGAATGTCAAAATAGGGTAAAATTTTAGGAGTTGTGGGAAAACAATTGAGGATCAAGGCTTAAAATTCTGAGGAGTTTTTTAAAGATAAACACTGTTTTTTCTATTTCCTCAGTTATATGTTTCATTGGAGGTAGGATCTGAATTAACTAGTTTACCTGTATTTGCGACTGCTTTCATTCTGCAGGTTAAATATGAATATTTATTATGTATGTTGCAAAGTGTTTGAGGCTGTTGTTTGTCAACCCTAAACGTAGCTTGGCAATAATGTGGGTAAGAAAAGGTTAAAAGGCTATCAAAAAATGACTGGTCTTATAATGTGTCAACATCAGATGGCTCATTTTTTAGTTTCAAGGAGTTAACACCGCAGAGATCAGAGCTAAGCAGAATGAACCTTTAGCAAACAAACTCAAGATTTCACAAGATTTCTACGAGTTATGTGAAACCACATGAGACACTGGACATTGGATATAAGAATCTGCTTCCAAATACTGATCATGATTTCTATGCTGAATGGTCTCCTGAAGAAAAGGACAAGCTTGATTTAAGCTTGATGTAAGCACGCTGAGGCCAGATCCAACTTGGGCTCTAAGTTGAGTCAGTTCTGGAGTGGTTTCTGAGACGCCTGCCTAAGTGGTCTCTGACAGAAGGGGCAGTTTCTGGCATCACAGAACGCACTAAAAAGCCTGGTTAGTACCTGTTAACGTTTTTAGTAGTCTACTGGAATTAAACAATCCCCTTCAAAATGTTCTTGGATTACTGGTTATTCCAATGAATAACTGCTGCTATCACTTTCCATCTGCGTCAGGTCCCTGCCATTGGGGAAGCTGAGGACTGGGACCCTGATCAAAGGCATTCCAACAGCTGCCACCGGACATTTCTTTCCTGAAGCTCTGCGGCTGCATCTCTGTACAACAAATACCCGCAGACTTGCCAATATTCACAGATTTTACAGGCCCTGCACTACCAAATCAGCTTCTTGTTTTCCAAGGAGAGATCTTCAGTGGTGGTGACTTTTACCAAATCTGTTTTCCTAATGCTTCTTTTACAAGCAGCTGTGGCTGAAACATTCCTTCCACTCTCTTCTCCTCCCTCGCCCCCACTTCCTCAAGGAAATTCCATGGGATCACCATTCCTCTGGCCCCACACTGCAACAAAATGCTCATCTCCCAGGGGAGAGGGAGCTTGTGCAATCACTGGATCCCCACATCTGTGAGCACAGGGCAAACACAGAGTTCCTTCGTGCATCTGTATTTGGATTGCTTGTTTTTTAAACAATGTGCTGAGGGGAACTGCTTTTAAGTTAGGCTAAACGAAATACGGAGTTTGAAAAACCACAATCTTTGCTTAATAACAAAATGGAAAGAGAAAATTAAAACTATATTTGTTTTAAATTCGAGGCATGTCAAGAGACTATTTGCATCTGGAGGATAGGACAACTTTTTTACTTTTCTCTCAATTACAATTTCCCCAAAAATACCTATGGGTCCCTAATAACATTCTACAAGAAAGCATTTTTGTAAAAAAACACCCTGGAACTTCTCAGAGAGGATTTCAGTAGATGCCATTTGATCATGAATGTAAAGCTGTCTGAATTTTATTGCTAGCTAATAAAGTCCAAATATTGAGGGGAAAGTGGGGAGTCTTCCTTCACATTATGCCAGGCTAGACATTTCGTAACCCGACTGCTGAAAGCAGTTGCTAAACAATGAAGGAAATGACTATTTAAACCAAACATCACATTTCCAGGCCAATCACAATTCCCATGGCATACCACGCAAATGTCTGGCTACTTGCTGTGGAAGTCAAGCCCTGACAAAAAGGAGCATTTCAGTCTCCATATCAGGCCTAAATCTCTCTGGTGCATCTGGCAAAAGGAACATACAATAACGAATTCTATTTTTCAGCTGTAGAAACGGGATACATATTTTTGACAGCAACCTCTCAGAAGATCACCTGCTAAGACAGAAGCCAGCAGAGCCAGTTTACACACCACAGTGGCAGGCCACTCCTCCTCTGATAAGTTTGTCTGGTTGGGAAACTGGGTGCATCAGCTGGGCAGAACACAACTGAGATTAGCTAAATCTGATCCCAGGGCTCTTGTGGGTGTTTCTCTACTGTGCTCCACACCACTGCACAGGCAATAGCACTGGCACAATCAGTGAATACATCCAGGGAGCACACCTTCACCATCCTGGGCAGTATGTTTGTTCTGAAGAGCAAAACTGAGTGAAAAGTGCAACTAAGGAAAATCTACTGCAGATAATACAAACCCCAAACCATGCCATAGTACTTGAACAGGGAATAAAGAAAAATATGATGCTGGTGTTATACAACAGAGCTGAACAATGCAAATCACATACTGATCAATTACTAAGGAATCTACCTCCTCCTAGAACCAAACGATATACTGTAAACTTGGTGTTACTTATTCAGACATGTATGCAATAATACTATTTTTAAAAATGCACACCAACTCCAAAAAAAAAGAAATTCTTTCTACCCTAAAAAGGTAAGAACAATAGATAGGCTCCTGCTCCAATATAATCAGTAGTAATACTGTTCTCACAGGGAACAGTTTCAGAGACACTGATGTATCACATTTAATTGTATGCCATGAAATCATATTCCACATAATTATGAATGCAATACTTCACTGCAGCCAGCAAACCATGAAAGAAAAATGCAAGAAAAATGGAGAACTAAGGAAAAAAGAATGAAAATACTTTTAAAACAATTGGAGGAGTTAGCTTTGAAAACTTGCATTCCACTTTCACTTAGCCACACCATCTATCTAAGGGGGTTGTGTTCATGTGCTGTATTTCTAAGCAGCAGTGACCTGCCCACATCACTCTCCCAACGAGTTAAATCCAAGAGATGTTCAGACTATTTTCTAAAGTCCAGACCTTTTTCCTAATGAGATATGCTGAGAAAAACTAGCAAATTTCTTGATCTTAAGTGACCACAGTGGTGCCAGCTCCCTGCTATGGTAAATGTTCGAGCTCCAGTTCACCTCTTTTCGGTCCTAAATGGGTTTGAAGGAGATGAGAAATGGCAACGTGGGAGAGGTCACAATTACACAGCAAACAAAGAACATGGAAACATTAATATGTTAATGGGTGTCACATGACAATGAAAACACATCTTTTATTAAGAGCAGGGAATTGAAACAACTTTTAAGTGATCTTGCCTCAAAACAGGGAAACATTGGAGTATGTAACTAAGTATGTTTTGGAAACAAAGCTGTATATCACATCTGGCTCACATATTTTAAAAAAAACCATTAGCCTGCCAGTTTTTTTAGCTACGCCTGTGTTCATGATGCTGAATATTTAGCAAGGAACCCTTAAATTACTCTCTCAACAAGACAGGTGATTTCAGAATGCACATATGCAAAGGCAGCCAGTGCAAGGTTCTGTTTCTGTGTTCAGACCATCCTGGCACAGAACAGTGGCCTGTTGCAGTAATTCTATATTTTGTTACCTTAAAGCAGCTGCTTCCCTGATTGTAATCCCATTAAAAATCCACACTATGACCCTACAGCGATAACTTAAGGGGGAAGGCCAACTAAGTGAAACTGTCCAGAGAAAAAAGCAATTTCAAAAAAATATCTTATAGACTACAGACAGCTTGATACAAGCAGCACAGTGTGAGAAAACAGCCTGGAAAGGAGAATACCAAAGTGTGGGCTGGCCAGATGATTTATGCTGAACTGAACAGTGGAGACTTGGGTTAAGCCTCAAAGCTCAAAATCTCACCCAGGGACTGTAGATTGTCAGGAGGATGAAGGGTCTGCTGCATCATCCTCATTTAATGATGTAAATCTCACAAAAGGAAGTCTGAAGGAACTCAGCATTACAGGGACACAATGCTGCTGCTGGCCAGCAAGTAAATCACAAGCAAGACAGTGGAAAGTACAGGGCTTTGGAACCATGTGGCTTCAGCATAAAGGTCAGCCTCAGCAAAGCACAGTGCTTAGTGAGAGTCTGGAAAGCACCTAGAAAACATGTCAAAGCAAGTTACAAACTTCTGACTGAATCTGCTAAGACCCAATCACGTAAGTCCCTAATCAGATAAGCAGGCTCAACAATTTCAGTGAATAACTGGAATGGATTTAATCTTGTATCTTCAGAGCCAGATATTCAGTAAGTTAGAAGACATTACTAACAGTCACCAAATAAGAAAGCACAGTTAAAGCCTAAATAATATATACAAAACCCAACAGAACAGCTGAAGAAAGCATATCAAGTATGATATCCACACCAGGAGAAGGGAGTACAATTAGGCATGGCTGAAGTCACCACTGCTTCAGCAACCCTGTCAAACCAGCTCTTCATGGCAGAGGCTTGCTCAGTGCAGATCTCATGCAATGGCACTCTATGGTTGTGAAAAGAAACCACACAGCAGGATCAGGCAGCTTCCTGCAGGCTTTCCCAAACCTCACTGGCTCCTGTCCTCTGCTCCTGTCCTTCTAGTTAGCTGGTTGCTCCTGTCCAGCCTCCCACAGAAAAGACCGGATCTGTGGGCCACTGCATTGATTGCTTTGCCTACTCCCACATACCTGATCGGAAGCTCTTACGGCCAGGACTGACTCACATCGTGTCCCCCCGACACCCCTCTGGCTCTGGGCTGACTGTTATGACATCCTTGTGACCAACAATACCTACTTTAGTCCTCCCCACACTTCTGCCTCTGGCACAACTGATATGAAGAAATTTGTTTTCTCAATGCAGAACTGGAGTAGCAGGCTCAAGTTTGAATGAACTATTCAGAAACACGGCAGCTTTATTTCCCACACAAAAGCCAGCAATACTCTCTGAAAAACAGCAATGCTCCCGAGCCCTCCTAACAAAAACATAATGTGCTCTTTTCAACTTGGAAAAGAGGGAAAAAGCTTCACCTACTAGAAAAACAGAAAGGACCAATCAGATGAAGGTCGAGACAGATTTGTAGACATGTATACTGGCAAGTTGTGCTCTCGCCAGGAAAATACTTTTCCACGAAGCGGGTGAAATTTTGTTCACCGTGTTCATAAATACTGCGCAGCTGTGGTACAACAGGAGAGCAAGCCCAACACTTCCATAATTGATAAGAGGTTTCTCTAGCGATTCACCAAAAATAAATAAACAAAATAAAAACACGGCCAGAATTAGCACTGCTGTCATGACAAGAACTAATGCAAATCCTGACTAAAGCAAATAAAACTCACAGTACAACAATCCCCCACACAAGAATTCTGTAGATTATTCGAGCTTGTATTCTGAGGGATTTTGTCAGAAGCAATCCTTCTCTACCATAACCACCATTGAAAATAACTTTTCAGTAGAGTGTATATGATACAAGTCCATGATGATCAGAGGGAAAAATCTCTGCAGATGGGATGTTTCTGGTACTTGCAGTGACAATGATGTTTTTCAACCATTATTTCCTCAACCCACAGGTGTTTTTCTGTCTTGTCTGACATCAGCCAAAAGATACAAAACAAGCCAGTGACCTTTTCATGTACATTCACCAAAAGTTGCTTACTGCCAACTAGGAAGATGATTTCTACAATATGCAGAGCAGCCTTTCTATCCATTGTTAGCATCAAGCACTGCCGTGGACACCCTCTTAGGATAGCAAGACCCACTCTATATGGAGAAAGGGAGGTAAATTACTCTGAAAGCCTCTCAGTAAAATCTCAGAGATTTGGAAGGAGCTAAAAAAAATAGTTCAGAGACCTGGAGTAAACAAAAGTCTCTTCATTGACTTCTGTGTGTTCAAGATTTTATTCTCCATTTATTTTGTATTATCTCAGCTTAAACAATGAACACGGCAGGTTTGCTTTCAAGAATATCTTGCCTTTTACATTCCAGAAGTTTAGGTAGATTTATAAGAAGGAAAGAGTTTGCATCTGAAACTTTCCATGGTCTACAAAAGTGGCTTACTGAGCTTCGGTGAACAGGGAGAGAGCTGCCATTTCTACCTTACTGCCACATCAAGTTAGGTGCTAAGGGACTATGTCGTCCAAGCCTAAAGTTTCTGGACATCTCACTTGCTTCCTCAGCTGAAACGGTGAATTTTGAGACAGAGTCTCCTTTCCTCTTAAGTAAAATGCTTAGGAGGGAAATATCTCACAGGAATAATTGCCACAACCTTCCAAGCCTGTAAATTCACATCAGAATTGACTTAACAGCTTCATGGCTGAAGTTCTTGCCTGTTCTTTATTTATGTAATTCATGCTATTCCAACTACAATTATATACTGAACAGCAACAACAAAATTGGAATCTTTGGCTATCCAAGAGGAAGGGGACCAGTTACAGCAAAGTATTGAACGTATTTTTTTCTAGGCTGTTCATGCATCAATGACATCTGAGACTGTGCAAACCAAAATGTCTTCAGAAAGAGATTAAGGAGCTATAGTAACCACTGCACAAATAGTAGTTACTGGGGCGGCTCCAGTGCAAAATAACCTCACAGCTCTGGCCTAACATAACATGAGTGCACAGGCCAAGGTTTCTTCATCACTTCAAAAGACAAAAACAGGAAGGAAAAATCCACTTCTGTAAACCATGCATTTGCAACGAAAATTCAAGTTACAAGAGGTCACTGTCACATGGGAAGTTGTAAAAATGTTTAATTTATAAACAAGTCTTTTCACAGATTGATTATCAATTCTCTTCTCTGCAAAATACAAGGATTTCATGTGCTGTTGGGAAAATGAGCAAATAAATTTTTTTTTCTTTAAAGATCTGAGAGAAAGCTGTTTTTATTATAATACCAAGATGACTTACTTATATGTGACTACTACCCTGAAAGTCCAGGTTTGTTTTTTTTTTAAATAAAAACAGAAAATCTCCTCTATAAATTATGTATCAATTTTTTTGCAATATTCAAAACCAAAGGTACTTTATATAAACTTGGACCAAAATTTACAGCTTTCCCTAGCTATTTTTCTTAATTGTGTTGTGCTCTATTTTTGTATACTCCTAGTTACTTATCTGCTAAATGGAACATAAAATTATTTTTAGAATTTCAGACAGTAGCATTATATACAAATTATAATAATTCTTCATCCAAGATAGATAGATCTGGAGCTTTCTTACATGTGGCATTGAAAACTTAGCTGAGTACTTTTGATTTCAAAATAATCCAGACAGGGCACTAAGAATTTCAGAAGTACTAAGACACTTAAAAAATTCAGTAAAACATTTAAAGCAGGTGATTTTAAGCAGTGTATAAACAACCCAATTGCACAGTCTTTTGACATATAACCCATATTTCAAAGTAAGTAAGAGGCACGTGCTGCTGTAAGAATTAAAAAACAAAACAAATAACTCTCACAAGGAAAAAAATCTTATGTTAACAACACCACCTGAAAACCTTCTGCTAAGTGAAGTCTACCCAGAACTTCAGCCACTAGAGAGGGTTCTTACGTGGATCAGCTATTTCTAATCATAAAAATAACTGTGCAGTAAAGTACAGCCATAAACTAGTCTAAAACTAGGATAAGCCTTCAAATGCACATTGTAGTTTACAGTGATTCACAACAATTACTCGAGTTCGTATCAACAAATTATCTTACTAGTGAACAGAGGAGACCCTCTGTGCAGGCTCTCAATAGCAAGTTTCACAGTTAGGTATTAATTTTATCTGTGATTTCAACAGCACTACGGGTAATCACAGTTTTTATGAAAGCGGTGGGTTGCTTCAGTTCACCACTGTATTTCCACTTTCTTTGCTTCTCTAAAGTGTCAAACAATCTTTTCCTTTTAATTGCCAACAAAGTTGAAACCTGCACCGTATCACAGCATGGGGGTGTTTGTTTATGGGTCTGGTTTTCTTCCCTCGTAATACAAACATTCATCCTGTATACCTACTATAAGCTTTTAAGGCATGACATTATAATTTACATTTAAACGTTGTACTTACGGTTGGCATAATTTTACCAGGTCCTGATCAGTGGTGTTTGGAGGCAGTGCTCTGATGTAAAGATTAGTTTTACTTAATTGATCCCATCCTGAGTTGCTGCTGCTACTACTGTTGTTATTACTGCTGGTGGTGCTGGGACTAGGAGGAGCCATTGGGTGGGCTGGTACAATGGACTGCTGCAAAGGAAAAAGCACGTTAGAGTAAAGCACAGGTAGCAATCAGCATGCACATCAGCTCAGTCTACAGCAGCCTGGTTACCATTTGGAGCACTGAGTTCAATCTGTTCCTAATTACCCACGGATTTTAAATACAACTGTGTTCACACCACATTTGGGACAGGATTCACAGGCACATTCTAATATACCCAACCACCATTTGATGCATGCTCAATGACACAGAGTCAAATTAGATAAAACATCCACTGATACGATTTTATAGGAGATACTGTTCCTCTAGGTTCCAGCAGGTACTAAGTTTATATCGCTGTGACTGTTTCACATGTCAAATTGTGGCAAACACAAAGATCATGCTCCTTCCTTAATCTATCCAAAAATACAAAAATAATTAGAAGCCTCTTTTCTCTCTCTTCTGGATTTTAGTACTTCACACTATACTGCTAATGGTTTTTTACAGATAAAGAAGGAGCACAGATAGCTTAAGGACCAGACTTCAAATGAATGGTATGCCTTGGCAGAACTTTCATACTGCCATCTATCTCCATATTTGTAGATTACTTCACAACTGCCAAGAAACAGGCACTCTATAGTGGTAAAAAATTCAAGTTTCAAAAGGAGAAAAGCACATAAGCACTTCTACCTACTCCTCAAGCTATTGGTCTTAAAATCAGACCCCAATGGAACATAAAAACATCCTAGAGGAAATCTGCAGTAGAGAAATCATTTGCATTAACAGAAGTATAGCAGGGCACTGTACAAAAAGTACTATGAACATGTCTGTGGTACTGTAAGAGAGGAATACTTCAAAAAATATACTAGAGAACTGAAGTTGCCTGTAAACATCTTGTGACTACATGGTTTTCACCGATGAACTGGCTGCATGTGGCCCCTTTCCTGCAAAAGCCTGAGCTTCCACCAGAAGCTCAAAGCAAAGAACCGCCCTGCGAATGCAGAGGAAAGGCACAGTAGGGGGAAAAAATAAAATGGAATAAAGTGAGATGTCAATGCAGACTCACTTGTTCCCACCCTAGTGCCAACCTCTTCTTTGCATTAGTACAAATGGTTGTATAGCCACAAACCGAATCAAAAACTGATCTTCCCTGATCTGGTACGCCACATGTGGCTTTGCACTACGCAAAAGCTTTGGCTGTCACAAGGCAGGGAACAGGAATGTGAAGGCAGAGAGGAAAGGATTAGAGTTTACCTCTGTTTAAAGCACCCATGAAACTACACACAAGAAAACACACAAGAAAAGTGAAACTGTTTTGGAGATAACCTCAGGAAATTGGAATGAGTGTTGAGTGGGTGAAAAGTACAAAGGCATGCCTTATAGCAGATACTTTATGGCAATTATGTGTTTCTTTTTTGTGTTTCTCTAGGAAGGTTTTGAAATCTTCCAATTTGGCATGTTGCAAAGTTTATTATGCAGCTGTAAAGGCCTGGAACAGCCAATTGCATGACTTGCTATGAAATCAACATTGATAAGTAGTATCATTGTTGCTGCCCAATTTAATTGAACTGAAAATTACATAAAAGAATGAAATTCATTCCTGATCATTTAGCATTTTAAAACTGAATATTAGTATTTCATTGCCATAGGGTTAAAGATTTTTTTGGTTTAGTTGTTTTTAATAAAGATTTTCAGAAACATCAAATCTCTTCCATAATATTTATATTTGGAATTGAAGCACTGATCTAGAATTTCTTCCAAGGAAAAAGATTAAATGCTCCCTTCCAAGTCTGCAATGGAAACATTGACGGATTTTAACAATAGCAGCACAAGTCAGTCTGTCAGACCACTCTGCTTCCAGTTATGCTAGGCAATTATTTTTAGGGTTACAAGCAATGAAGAATGGCAGAGGGACTAATTTCAAAACATTTTCACAACAGAATAAACTTAGTCTGGCACAGTAATATTCTCTTCAAAAAGCCTTCAGTGAAGTTCTCAAAATGCAAACAGTGATCAAATGCATAACTGCTCTGTTCATGGTTTCGAAATGCACACATACAGCTGCCAGAAAACTCAACATATACATACCTGTCTTCATCTAAGCTGGTAATTACAACTGAAGGCTAAGAGCCTCTATTAAGTTTTCCAGGATCTTTGGTTTGGTTTTGCTTTTATTTCTTATATGATTTTTCCCTTAAAATCTTTGTTTTTCTATGTTATGAAGAACTGGAGTTTTGTAAAATCTGTCACCAGCTGGCCAAAGGCAGGAGAGAAAAATGTGTGTCTGTGTGTACAGAGAGCAGGACTCCTAACTCTGTCTGTCTGTAAAACATAAGCACTCCATTCTGTGAAATTTAAACTTCTCTTTAAACATGAAGATGTTTTAGGGCTAGTGGTCACATTCAAACATGATGGGAATGTAAATGGGACGATAGCTGTCTTCCTAAGTTTACAGACAGGTTTTTCACTGCTTCCACAGAGACTCATACCTTTACAAACCCTAAAGACTTTACAAAACACGTGTGCTGGGTGTCCTGCAGCTCTCAAAGCCTGCAACCCAATGACAGAGAGAGAGCCATTAAAGAGACAATGACATCTTAAAGCCATACAACTAAAACACATTTTTAACATTAAAATTTTAATTTTAAAATCTGAATCACTCTTTCCACTCTGTTCCTCATCGACGACTACTTGTAAAAACTAAATTATAGAGGTCCCTCTGTTGTTCAAAGAGGCCTTTTTTTCCAGTTGCTCTTGCTGCAAAGGGCTGGTTGGCAGTGCAGCCTCAACACGGTGACCGCGCTGGCGGAGCCTCCTACGCTGAAGGCGCAGGCCAGAAGAGTTTGTCTGCTGGCACAGTTGCATCACCTCCCCAAACAACATCAGCTAAGCCGATAAAAGCTCTCTTCTGCCTGCACAGCTGCATCCACACCTGGGCTTTTGCCAACATATTGATGTCAGTGAGGATGTATGACTTTTTTCCACACCCCTGGCTGATACACAGTGCTTTGCTGGCAAGACATTCTGCAGTGGAGACCTGGCCAAAGTTTGGGGTTGTTTGTTTAGAAACAGCTTTCACAAACCTTAACTGAGAGTTTTGTCTAAAACCTGAAATCAAATATGAAAAGTTTTGGTTTACAAACTGTAGTTTCTGCTGCAAATCCGTATCAAAAGCTGTTCTTAAGTTTTTACTACATGGACCTCACAACAATTTGCAATACTGCAACGTACACAAAAATTCATTTATTAATTTTTCTTTGTAATCATTGTACCTTAAATTAAAACATGGAACTCAAGGATAGGAGGAATGAATGTAAGCAACAGACCATTATTTCTTGTGACAATATTCCTGTTCACAAGAAATACCATTGTCACACTGTTTTGCCATTTCCTCCTTAGTTTTCATTACGAAAGGTAATTAGCGATCGTTCTTTTTACCCAGCAGTTTCCTTCCTCTCATCTTCAACAAACATCTAAGCAAAAAAGGCCAGTGACAGAATAATCAGTCCATCTGCTCTATGATCTCTCCATCCCATTCTGGAGCCAGCTGTGAGGAGCTCCCAACACCCCCGCCTGACCTCTGAGGGACCTTCCCTCCTGCCCTCCACAGCCCCACCAGCTACTTACTGGTAAACCACAGGTACTTATTAGGAAAATGAAAAGCTCAGTGACTGAACAGTCCCCATGAAGTGCCTTAAAACAAGGAGAATTATCTGCCTGTGTTTTCTTCTCAGTTATATGCCCTGAATGGGAATAATCGCAAGTACTGAAAAACAGCTGGAGAATACACTCACCTTATACGAGCCATGCCTGTCTTTCTTATAAACCATTCTATGCCTAAGGACTGCAAATGAGTCAGAGCAGGATTTTGTCTGCCAAGGAACAGAAGAATCTCTTTGCTGTCAACTGAAAAAAAAGACACCAAACCAAAATGGAATAACCCCAAGAAATTCCTTTCACCTGAGAGATACTGATCGCTGCTGCCTTCAGACTAGAAAAGTCCAACAGAACTTCAACAAGCAGACAAAAACTCGGACAGCGACTGTCCCAAAGCAGAGTATGACCACTACAGTAGCAACCCATTTAAGTCTCTAACTTTGTGCAATAAAAGCACGCATATGAAGTTATAACATGTTAGCATTTAATTATGAGTTTAATCACTCAGCTAAAATTCCCAATGGGAAAAGTACCACGACTTAACAACAGAGTTAGTTCTCATACAGCTACTCTAAATTCAAACCATAAATTGTAGCATACAATAACTATTAGATTTAGCCAGAACTGCTACTAGGATCATCAGTAAGTGTTTCCCTAGCTTCACTCAGGTGACTAAGCTACAAGCACCTGCTTACCCTGCCTTAGCCAAACCTCACTGATTTTGAGAGCAGCACCTTCAGTAACTGGCATTGATATAAAAATTACCATACATTTTTTTGGATGTGTGCAACAGCAAGAGAAAGTATTAAATCTGGATTTATTT
>VYZQ01002514.1:33699-102752 GCA_013400655.1 Mystacornis crossleyi | reverse complement strand
GAATTATTGCTATACTGTTTGTCACAGGGTTAGACCACAGATGGCTCTTTTGGCTGACATGGGATCCGCTATGTCATTTTCTGTTTATTCAAGTTAAATAAATTGAAGAACTTGTGCCCGACTGTGCATGAGGGAGTCAATTCCTATCAAAATCCGTTTGTCTGTGATTGCTGATTCCTTATGGGCAACATACTGCACCCAGCGCAGCAGCAGAATTGTTACTGTGAATCCCTCTGTTCTGTTTTAAAGAAGAGAATGGATGTTCTTCCCAGTAAGGCCATTACACAAGTATTTCATAGGTAGCCCAGTCTATTCCTGCTGCTTTTTGACAACATCAATGGAACAGCTGAGGCAGCTGTCTCTTGCCCTTTCTTCTGCATTCCAAAACCTTAAATCTCTCTGAGAGACCATACCCTCTTCACCACAGCCAACATCTCCAGTTGCCAGAAAGGTGGCACATCAGACAAAAAAAGGGTAGAAAAAGCCAGTTTTGTAAGACTTTATCATCAAGATTGAATTTGGATGTCCCCATGAAAAGGCTCTTTGAGCGGCACAATTTATGCTTTAAAGTACAGATCACCTAACATCTTTTATCCTTCCTACTCACTTTGCAAATGTTTTTCCTTTTCTAAGTGTCTCCAGGCCTAACTAACGTAATCAGCAAAGAACAAGCCAGTGTAGATACACTGCCCGAGTGCAACACAAGGGTTACTGTAATTCTGATACCAAGAAGGTCCAATTCTGCCGCTCAGCCGCTTGTTACGTGCCTGTGTCAAGTTACAGCTGAACCAATATCAGTGAGAACAGCAGCATCTTGCATCCCTTTCAGTGGGAATAAATGACTCCTCCATGAGCTGAAGAAGAGGAAAGCATACTCGAGCATCACTGGCCTTCCTAGTTCCTCCACTGCAATTGTTTCCCTAATCTTTCACAGTATTTGCCATAGAAGGGAGGTCAGCACGACCTGTGCTGGACTGAAAGTTCCATTCATCTTTTTGCTACTCACTTCAGGAATTTCAAGAAGTGCCCTTATGGTTTCAATATTCTGCAATATGATAAAATGCAGCAGATAAAATTCATTATAATCAACACATTGAAAAAAGTCATGCACAGCATTGCTGGTAAAGGATTAAAGCAAGTCTCAGGTATAACTAGGACAGCACATCCAAAATTCAAGAAATACTAACAGTGTTAAATTCACCAGAATTTCATACCCCACTGCCTTTTACATACTGCAGTCAAAAAAATGAGGGAAGCACAAGATACTTTTACAATTATTTCAGCAAAGGTTGAAGTGACTATTAAATAAATTTCAACTAAGAGTTTATGCCAATTTGTCATGGTATTTTGACATTCAAGGAGTACAAGTTTGAGACTATGTTGCTGTAAGTGGTGTATGTATACACACACATTATATAATTTTTTGTTATTTAAATATTTATTATTGTTCATATTTATTTTTATATATATGCTCTGACACTGAACCTGTAATTTGCTATGCGAGAGTGACCACACCTTCATAACTGTGATTCTCCTCCACGGCAAAACCACCAAATTGAACAGAAGCAGCCAAGTATTATTAAATTAGCAATACAGTTTTAAAACAAGAGCAAGATCAGTAGAAACTTTTTAAACCATCAGACTCATTACGTCAGGAGTTGTCAGTTTTCTGCACTTGCACATATCAGCCTAGTTCCACCCTTACCCAATGGTTCTGCGTTCATCTGCACAAGCTGAAAATCTATCTAGAAGTTTTATAAATTTCAACATTGTATAGAACTGACAGACCAGAAGACAGCAGTGTTTAATGCTGGCAAAACTTCTCAACACAGGGCTTTTCTACAAAGCACCAGAGAGAAAACTCTTCTGGGTCTGCTTGCTGCAACACGTACACCAGTTTTCTTTGGATTGTAATGAGACTGCATGTAGCATGTATGAGACTGCAAATGACATTCCCAAAGTCTTCTAAATCACTCCCAACACTCTACGAGGTTTCCTAGAATAAAACGTAGAAGTTCAAATCTCATTAGAAAAGAACTGGAGTTTAACTTCATTGCTTCTAAAACGTTTGCCTCCTGCATCATTTCCTATTTGGAAGGGGAGTGTGGCCTCAGTACAGGCACCTGGCTGCAGTGCCTGCAGCAAGGGTGTGACACGGCAGCAGGACATACCAAAGATTTTCATTAATTCAACTGTATCAGTGCAGTTACACACACAGTGACACCTCCAGGACAGACAAGCTCTTAATCGTGCTCTCCTGGAAGGCACTGAACACTGCAGCGCTCTAAGTTCGCCTTATACCCAGCAAAAGCGACTTAAAGTAAGAGCTGAGCAAAAGCTGTGCGCAGGCAGTACCGAGGACAACTGTTCCCAAAATTTTGGGGCCAGTGGACACGATGTTACTTTTGACATTTCTCAGAGATGATCTCGCACATTTAGACTGCCATACTAAAACGCACCACACACAACCTTTTTGGTTCGCTACAGACGTTCACTACAGCATATCCAGCACAGCTGACATTAGAAGTCCATTTTCTCCAGATGTATGATGTAATACACAGTCACACACAGGACGCCCTGTGCTCTTCAGGAAAAAAGGAGTGGTCTGTCATGCCCAGAACAATTTGCACAACTTTTCTATGTAGCACATACAGATTTACACCCATGCACAGGCACCACAGGACAAATTACAATCAGTTTAGCCTGACAAAAGCAGCTATGTTAAGCTCTTGGGAAAGATGGAAACAAGAATACCTCATCCAGCCAGTGACTGATTCAGACAGATACCTCACACCACCTTTCCTGCGGCTGCTACTACTACAGAAAATGCTGCTAAGATGGCACACACAACTCAAGACATCGTCCCCAGTCGATCAGGAAACACTACCAGCAGCAGGTGTAGCAAGAGCAAGAAATATACATAGTTTCTCTCATTTGTTACCCCTTTGCCCTTGAAAGCATGTGTATGTACGTGTGTGTGTTCAAGTATACACATAAAGCAGTTTTGTGTATACTGTTTTAGATCTGCGTATCCCATATATTCAAATCTTGAATTAAATTACAGGCTGTTTGAACAGTGTGGATTAAAACATTATTACCTAATTTTTCTTTCTTCTGCAAGCCTTTATGAGCTGCTATCTTGAAACATCTGCTACAAAGAATACTAGGAAAACGTTGACATTTGGACAATTTTATCCTGGAAAAGACAAGAAAGTAATAATTTTTGTCTTTAGATATCTCCAAAATCCTAACCTGCAGCTGTAGCAGGTTGGTTTAGCCTCCTAGAAGTTAGAGGGAAGCATTTTCTTCTCACATTTCCCATCAGTACATCTTTTGCATCTCAAAGTACTCAGTGGCTATGCCCTCCAACACATTTTTCTCTCTCCCAGTAGACAATTTGTATGTACAAGAGTAAAAAAAGGAGCACTGCTTCATTTCTTTAAGGAGAATTTTTAGATGTTACAGTAATACACAAATCACTTGCTTCATTACCAGAATGCTTAATGGAGTGATCACCTTTTCAGCATCATTTCAGGGAACTGGGACTAGGATACTCCAGAACACAATGCTTAGTATAGTACAAATACTATTTAATCCCATTCAAGTTGTATCAAGTAGAGCTTGGTAGCATTTGCTCAGCATCAGTCTCAACAGATCCAGGCTATTTCTAGCAAAACCATTCTGTTGTTTAATGAAAGCTAGTTTGGGCAGCATGTCTACATCCGTGGCCTAGAGAAGCTGATTTTAGGTCTGTTTAAAGCACAAAGTTGCTGAACATTCATTTAAGACAATCTGTGGGTAAACTCTTTTGAATTTTAAGCCCTAGCAAACAGGAGCATGACACATTTAAATTAGAAGTAGTAGCTGTAGTAGGAGAATCTGACCAATTAGTAAATCTAATCCTCTTTAAAAGCAAACTTATGAAAAATGTAAATATTTTCCTAAACGCAAATGATCAAGGGCACGCAGATGAGAAGGAGTTCTTTCCTACATCAAGGCAATTCACTACAATATTGTGAACACAACAAATCTGGGGACTTGATCAAACATAGCAAGGAGTTTGCTAAAATCAGCATAGCAAAATCCAGCACATAAGCCTACTTTTATAGATAGCAGTCTGCTTCCCCTTACAAATAAGGAAACCAGTATTCCTTCAGTAGGATGAAATTCTCAAAGTTGTGAAGGTAGGCCTTTAATTAAAATTGAAAATTCATCCAGAAAACAAGAGCAAGATTTCCAAGGGCAGGTAGCTTCTGGGGGAGCTCCCCAGTAGATGTCTAGCTGCACATTAGGAATGATGTCTGCACTGACCTTTGATGGCCTGAACATAGCACCAGGTCAACTAAGAACAGCGTGGAAAGCTGAAATCTTTCAAACATTACTGGCTGGGTGTTTTAACATTAACATTTTAGCAATTCAACTCCTGATAAAGTTGTCAAGTAGAAACAGCACTTTCTGAGATATCTAGGATGTGCAGATAGTGAAAAGGAAAAGGGCGGTATAGGGAAGTCAAAAAAGCTTTAAGACGGGTGGTTAGATCTGCTGGTCTCATGAAATGGCTCTGGTGCGGTACCAAATAAAGAACAAAGATGGCTTTGCTGGTTCTGCTGGCAGCTCAGCTTTCAAGCCAACCTGTCCCTCAGTTGGGCTGAAAAGATCCTAATGCAATGGAGGCAATTGTGGACCCACAAACCAAGATGGCAGTTCAAGGAATAGCTTAGGCTGGCATTACTCCAAAAGGGAGCATCCTTGCCCCTACAGCTGCTTACTTTCCCTCCTGATGTCTCCTCCTTGCTCATCAAAAGAACAAGGAGAATAAAATTAAAANAAAAAAAAAAAAAAGGAAGTTCAGACTCCTTCGTTTACCAATGGTGCTGACTCATGAAAGTGGTCACAAAACAGCATTAGGCTGTCAAACAGTTTGGAACTAAACCAACGTTGCGTTTTCATACGCAAAGCAAGACAATTGCAGCAAACACGTGGTACCTCTGGCTAACTGAGTCTTACAAGTAGGGCAACAAGCAGCATGCACAAACCTGTCTGCTAAACGTAAGTGAAATCCTGCGTACATAACACATGCAGCAACGCTGCTCTGGCCTTAGGGTCAGATTTTCCTTACAGCCTTATCTGAAACAAACCCAAGTCAGTCTTTTCTCATTCTTTAAAGGATGATGTTTTGGTAGATGCTTATCACATGTTAGATCCAATACTTTCTGACTGCTGACTATTTACAAATGACAATCTTGTCCAAAATCCTTGTACACACAATTCAAAAAAACCCCCATGTTATGACTTTATTTATCATTTCCTGTTCTTGATAGCTGAAATTTATATTGAATCATACAAACAGAAGAGCTCTTCTAAATCACTTCCACAGCCCTCATCAATTTTCCTCACATACTGCCTTCTAATTTAAAAGTTCACTCTTGGTTTGAATCAAGAGACAAAACTTTTCTTTTGCAAACTACTATTTTAACTCATGCAGCTACTTTTTAACTCAGGTTTTGAATTCTGACAGAAAAGTGGTTTTAAGCAGTTAAGAACATCATTCAGATGTCTGAAAGTCAAGCCACACAATATGACATATTTTAAAATTAAAATGTTCGTGACTTCACAGTGTATGATAATGAACAATTCCTTTCACACCCAGAAAGTTAGTTCTGAAGTTCAGTTACAGAGATTTAGCAGCTGTATGCCAAGCAGATGCAGGATGCCATTCCTTGGTGCATCCAAATAGCTGCTGGGATCAATGTCTGACTGCACAATGAATCATTGTCAGCTCTGAAATGAAAAAACACAAGAATTAGATAACACCTAGGAAAGCTTCCAGAGGTACTACTAATACAACATTAATAATATACGAGAAATTCAACTGCCAAGCAGAACTGGTCATGGCAGTGCAGGTGAGAGTCTGACTCAGACGTGTGAGTGGCTACAGCTACAATCAGAGTTGATCCAGGGAGTGCTCACAGGGGCCACCAAAGTGTTCAGAAGCCCCTGCAGTCAGCAGGCCATGCACCAGCACAGCTGGCACAACAGCTGCAGCACCTGTGGGAGACAGCCTCCACCTCTGGGTGGTGAAGGGACACGTGGCTTGAACCACGTCTGGTGCTATGTACAGATAGAGATGACAAACACTAGTCAGGAATAAACCGGTTTGTTTGGGCACAGAGCCCAACTCATCCACAACTTTAACAGGCATGTTCTTCTCCTTGGTACAAGAATTCAGCTGAGGAATCATACCTCTGAATGCACCAGAAAGTTATAGATGAAGGAAAATACTTCTCATAAGTACATCTGGGATTGATAATTAACTTTAAAACACTGCAGTGAAAGGGAATCTGCCCAGCCAATGGCTAACATTTTAAGATAAATTAACCACTTGCCCCTGCTTACTGCACAACCCCAGGGCTTAGCAACTGCTTTCAGGTTTGTCTTACACTGTGGACAATTTCAAGGAATCACATATTTAGTAAGTACATTCAGCAGCACTTTTCTTAGCAGCAATTCTACCCTTGCAGCTTATCCATCTGCACAACAGTTGGAAGTTTAACACTAATAATCCTGTACACCAGCATTGACTCAATATAAAAGTCATCGTAAACTGAAGTAGAATGATTGCATATTGCATTTTCTTAAAAACAAACGAACATTTGAATTTTGAATTTAGCAATTAAATTGGATTTCAAAATTTAAATGGGACAACAGAATACTGGAATAAGGACTTTCCAGTTAAAAACAAAACAAACAAAACCAAAACAAAACAAAAAAAAAGGGGAAAAAAATAAAGGGGAAAAAACCCCCAAACCCTAAGGAAGTTCATTTCCTAGGAAAGATAAGGCCATAAAACCACTAAAGATAACTAGATTAGATTTCTGTACAATCTAAGCCACTGAACTTCACAGAGGTATTCCTGTTCTCAGTAATATTTTCATGGTTGACTGCCTTTCTGCCCAATAAACATCTGCTTAGAAATAAACTTAGCTATTGCTAACAGCAAACCAACCTTTCCTCTTTTTGTAAATCAGAGTTCTACATAGTTTCAACAGTCCAGTTTCTTGCCAAAATGCACTTTGCCATTGTTATTGATCTGGAAATATCAATAATAGTATTCAGATGAATGTTCTCACAGACCATAAAGAAACTACTTAAGTCAGTACATGACAGGCAGAATTTGAACACAGTTTTATCATTCCACATAATCTGCTCTATCCTGAGGTTCAGCGGACAGACAAACACAGACATCTATATAGGTATGTGTGCACGTGTATATACATGATTCTTCTTCCAAGATATTTAGCCCTAATTGCTGAAGTACTTGAATCACTTGCAAATGTTATTACATTTCAGTGCAAAATCTGAGATGTAGGAAACTAGTATTAATGAGTACCTTTTGAAGAGTCAAACCGTAACAATTTAGTTAAGATTATCCAAAATATCAGTGACAGGACTATTTTGAACTTCAGGCCACCATCGCAATCCCTATGAATAACCTTTATAGGTGTGGCTGACCTGGGACTTCTATTATTACCCAGGACAATGACTCAACACAGCACTTATTTCAGGGAATTAAGAAGGTGGAGATGGATTCAGTCATTTTGAAAGAGGGTCAACAGAGAAGTGTCACACCAAAATAATGTCTTTTGATAGAAGGATAAGACACACAGATAGGCTAGATGTTTCTTTGCATCATCTAATATATTGGAATACAAACCCATACATTAATAATACTAAAACAATAAAGTTGCAACAGAAACATTAAACCAGAAAGCACAAAATCGTCAGAAGCTTCAGAGCAGGGAATTCCCAACAACTTATCAGAATACATAAAGAATGGTTACATGAAAAGCCAGAGTGCCTTTTATAATGACTAAGCCAGTCTACAGCCCTTAGTGCTGTCTGAGACCACGACACTCCACACCTGACAGATCTAAGAACAGTATGTTTGCTGGCAATCTGACAAAGTCTGCTTCCAAAGTTAACATGATTTTGTCACTGCAGCAATTAAAATATCGACCTAATGCTGCAACAATGACTTCCTTAACCATTTCCATCTTGCATTAGCCTCCACAGCACTGTAGAATATCGTAACTGGGAATAAAGCTCTTAGAGCACTTCAAAAAATTAAAAAACCTCTGCATTTTTCTACTGGTGACACAGTGTGCCCTAGGTATCAGTAGCACCTTTAACCAGCTGAAATTCTATATAGTGACTTACATCTTTGTACTCTTCACCTTTAAGATTACTGAAACTTTCAAACATACTCTATAGCTCCTCAGTACTGCAGGATACTACTGGTCTTCTCATCTCAAAAAATGTCCCTAATTCTGGAATATTTACATGTATATGTGTGTATTGGAAGCATTGTTGCCCTAAGGCAATAAAAAAAGTTATCATTTATATTTTTGTTTAAGAGAAACACTTTTTCTAAAACCCAGTTTTGATGTGTTTCTCACAAGTAGCATTCAGAGATATATCTCCTGGAATGCTGAATAAAAGCCAAAAAATGCCCATTTCAAAGGTAAGTAGCTAAGCAATTGTATTTAATACCCATCTCAAATAGTTTTTCCAAATTACGCAAAAGTAGTTTTAAATAAGCACAAGTACTATCATAATGAGGACCGTGCAAGCCAATAGATTGGGTGGAATAATATTAAAGCTATTTAAATACCACTTGATTCTGCTGAATGCGAGTTTAACACCAACCCCACAATATACCAACTATTCAGTTCAGGGTTCTCACTGGGAAATTGAGAAGTCTTCTGGTTCTCTGTCTCAATAAGCACTTATTGATGTCAGCAGTCTCACCCCACGCAGTGGCACCACTGGCTATGGAAATATGCATTGGCATAAGCAAGAGTCTTAAAATTCAGACCCACGATTTTAGAACTCCTCTTGAACTCATCTGGAAGACAGACCACTAAACACTTCAAAAGATCTTGTCTGCTGGTGGTTGCTCTCATAGCGGACAGAAATCCGTGGAACCGCGTGCTGGCTCTGCCAAGGCCCGGGTTTATCCAGTGTGGCTGCAGCTTTCCTGGCCTTGCAGGAGGCACATCCCTGGCCAGGGCATGGCACACCCGCCCGCTCCCTTCTCTCCACAGCACAGCCACGGTGGGCCGAGTTAACACAGAGCTGTACTGTGTGTTACTTCTACACTACAGACTTCAAAGTGCTTCATGTTGTAAAAGGTTATTTAAAACCTTGGCTAAGTGATTAGCTAAGCTAAGCCAGAACAACACACATGCATGTAGCAATACAAACAGTTCCAAACGGGTCACTGCGGCCATGCTCAAAGGTGGGCACACAGGTGACGTGCAGCTGCCAGTCACCTGCAGCAGCTTGAGTGACAGGGTCTCCCCCGCTTCCACAGCAGCCCACAAAAATACCCGTTGCGCAACTGTTTAAAGCATTATTGGCAAATTATATACCTAGGTAGAAGAGAAAGAAAAACACCACAAGACTTGAAATTCCTTCATCATTTCATAGCATGAGATCTCCTCTGCAACACATCAACCATCTCTTTAGTGCTCAGCTGAAGAGCACTCCAAAGCCTGGGCAGGCAGCATTGCACCTGGGGATGCCCAAGAGACATCAAAGCAGGAAAAAACAACTTAGGTCTGGTGAAAGAAGGCTGAGTGAAAGAGGCAAACTTCCAAAATTAAAAGCAGTATCTTCTCCTTACCCTTTAAGTGGGTTAAGTACAAATAAAATACAGAGAAATACTGAGCCTTAAATCAGTCTCTTCTCCGAACACAACTTGAGGTGAAAGGGTTGGACAATGACCAGTCTCCCTGAGAAGACTGAGGTCGTGTGCTACATGCCTGCATACAAGGTAAAGGAAACTTCCAGGGCCTGTACCACTATTTTGTTCAGGGTTTTTTTTTCATTTCTTTGTTTTAAGAATTCTGTATTTTTATTTGTGGACTTGTTAACAAGGATCTGCATTTGATTTTACCCTTGCCTGCCTGGTGTTTGGAGTGATTTTGGATTGTTGCAGTGGCACAAGCACAACCTGATCAAGTTTCTGTGCAGGACTGTGAATCACCTCAGAGTAGCCAAGCATCTGTGAACACCGCTTCAGATTTTCACAGATAACTGGATACTCCTTCACCAAGTTGCAGCAGCCTTCCTGGGAGCTGGTAACACCACAGGCATGAAAAGTGCCCTGCAGTGACTAACAATCCTGAGAAAAGTTCCCTTGTAACGCTCATCCAAACTCACACCTCAATCCTTAGATTTGACTCCTCAAGCACAGTAAAAATGGAAGTGCCACACGCATACCTTGAATATCCTAAAGAACTGAATTCTAACACTCTTATGCTGTAGTACGCAAATGACAGAGCTGTAGTTAACCTAAGGACTCATGTTTCTACTTTATTGAACAAAGCACCATATGATCAAGGAGATTCTGATATAAAAGGACAGAAAACAATAGAAGGTAAGGAAAGAAATAAATCCCCTTCTCATCTAAGCAGAGAAAAACCCACACAATCAGGTATGAAAGTGACACTGCCAATAAGAGACGCTGTCAAGAGACAGAATCAATGGTGAAATAAAGTTACATATATTTAGTTGCTGTAAAGAAGCATTTCATTTCACAAGCAGGCAAGCATCAGGCTAGACTAAGTTTGATGCTCATTTTGTCCTGGTGTTTGTTGTTCTTCAACAGAGGAAAATGAAGCCCAAATGAGGCTCCCCAGAACAAGGCGTTTTTTTTTTTTCCAGTGCAACCTCACGAAGTTCTACAATTCTATCAAATAAGTACATTCTAACTACTCACTCTACTTGACACATCATTTTTCTACAGCAGAATACTTTAAACAAATAAGACACACACCAGTGATTTCCTAAACAATTATAGTGAAGGGCACCACATGGCTTTTATGAGGACACATGAACAAAAAGGTATTATTATAAATTATATTATTATATATTTGTTTATTTCTGTAATTGTCAGCTGTTTTTGCAACAGACTCTAGAGCTGATATATCCTTATATCACATCATAAATTCCAAAAAAGACATTTTTGAAATGTTGCAACTATATTTTTGTTTTGAAGAGCTTATAAGACTTCATAATACTGGCTAGATATTTTTAAGCCAATGCATCTTAGTGCACAGGTTAAGTCTTGAAATTGGTATAGAGCTTTACTGTTAAAAATCAATTTACATAAACAGTAATAAAAGTTACTTAACTTAAACTGCTAGAAATAAACTAACTCACACTGCCACAAACCTGGGTCAGCTTGAATTTGTTTAAAGCAATCTCTCACTAGCATTCAACTACTTCAACTGCAGTTTAAAACGACTTTGTGAGTCGATGCACACAGCTGCAGCTACACTGCCTTAACTGCAGTCTCTTGAGGGAAACAGCTAAAGCTGTGCTAATCACAGTAACCAGCCCTTACAGCACATGATTTTTTTGTTGTGTGTATGTTTCCTAAGTTGCTGGGTTAGGAGGCTTGTGCTTATCTAATCCGTGGTTCCCCTCCTCGTTTCTCCTCTATTTCTAACTCATCCCTTCCCTTTCCTGTTGCATCAGGAAGCTGCAAATACGGTGGCTTCTGCAGGGCTGTTATAATTACCACAGTACACTGCAATTCTGAAACGTATGCAAAATAACTCACAGTTACTTCAACAAGGCTCGAGAACTCTCAAATGTGCTTCTGCTGGCTTTCTAGAAAACTTCTGACCAACACTTCTTCCAAAACATCTCCATGCACCTCTTCATTAGGACTACAGATTTGTAAGCCTTCACACTGTCCCCCAAGTAAGGTGTTTTAAAACAACTGGTTTTAAAACCAGTAGAAAAGGAAAAAAGCATTCATAAGAAGTTGGAAACAGATCCATGAGGGAAAACCACTAGAGGTTCCTAGTCTCCGTTGACTTCTTTTGTTACACACCATCTCGTGCAACAAGGAAAGGTCATTTTCAACCTCAACTTTAAAACGGGGAAAAAATGCAGACCAAAAGATATTTAATGTCAAATGATCATTATTTTTATTTACTCGGTTGCAGCACTGTGTAGATGTTTCAGGAGCCATCTCAAGCTCTCAGGAAAGGATTTTCCCCTCCCTTCCTTCCTTCCCCTCTCCTCCCTGCCAGCAGTTACAGTTTAAAGGATCTAACCCTTCTGAAATGTGTTAACTCAAGCAATTTTTTTAACAGTTGGAAGTTTCAGGGGGAAAAAATGAACCCAAAACAAAACAGCAGATGTTCAAGACACAGACTTCTATCTTCCCTTCCATGTGAAACTAAATGGCAAAGACACATACTTTAAACAATAACATTTCCAAAGACATAAAAATATATGGTTCACCCTGTTAGAAATACTAAACAAAAACTTCAAATTGCCAGATACAAGACAATCATATCACTTTTCGCAATCTATAACATCATGCCTGAACAAGATAAGGTGTTTCCTTTTAATTCTTTCATTCACGTTTTGGTATAAGTATAGAAACCTACTGACTGAGTAATTTTTCTCCCTTGAGAATAAAGCAGAACTTCATAAATAATCTTTCAGATGTACTTAAAAAATTAAAGTAGTCGGTACTACTAATGTAGGAGTTCAGTTCTGTGAAACCCAGGTAGACCCTTTAACGAACGTTGTATACATGTAAAGAGAAATAAGAGTCTGTCACCTCAAGCCAGCGATACAAAATTACAATTCTTATCGTTTTGAGAGAAAGAAACAAAAAGAAACTAAGACCATTTATTTCGGTAACGAAAGATATCTGTTCAATCTTAGGCACCTCAGCCTCCCCCTGCCGCAGCACCATCCATACACGCAGGAGGTGTTGTGTCGAATCCCTCTGGGCACAGACTGCTCCATGGAGCTGCATGTTTTGAGTTATGACCATGCCCAGGTCCTGCAAGTTTAATGAGGTTTCTTCTCACACACACAGACACCACACACAGCGCCAACTGGGAAATAATAACGTAGGATTGCAGGTGTAGCTTCTTGATAGGTTAAACCGATAGATAGAGTGAAAGGCTAATCTACATTTTTAGCCTTAGATTGGCAAAAGCTTTCTTCATTTAACCATCATTAGAAACCCACCATAACCTTCAACTTTTAGAAAGCCCAGCCTGCAACACAACACAACACTTGATATTAACAGAGCTGCATGAAAAGATTGATCAAAAGCTTTGTCTGTCCCTCCATACACAGGCCAAACATCAAATCAGTGTTAAATTCCTCACGTGCAGCTACGCCCAGTTAATCTTCTTGAAAGCGGCAAACTATGTAAATCTCCTTATGCTGGTGAGATAAACATTACACTCATCAAAATGTAACAAGAATCACTGTTGCTGGGCAAAGCTGTTAAAAGGCACAGACACGGGGCTGAGCACCCAGGCTGTGCTGGTAGAACCCTGCACTCGCCTCCTTCCAAGGCCTCCAGAGCTGTTTCTGGCTTCCTCTTCGAGAAACCTGAGAGCAGAGGAACCTCCCTGCACAAAGCGATTTAAAATCCCTAATCAAATAGCTGGAGTAGCTCTGTAGATTCAAGGAGCAGATGGCAGGAGAAAGCCTAATTTTCCATTTACGATAATTTTACAGAGTGTAGAAATATTTACTTCAGAGGAGCGCCTCCCAATTTACATGAAAATAACAAAAGTGGCAGGAGGGACAGAGAATCATCTTGTTCTCAACAAACCAAGGGCTAAAAATATACCAAGAGCATACAACATACTGCCTGTATTAAGCAGTATATTGTATGTCATTTTGTTTCCTTTTCATTACGGATGCACACGTGCATTCTTTGCATAGCTCAAGTAACCTTGCTAGTAAAAATATTAGGTTACACCTACCTTTTTCAGACAGGATGTATGGCTATGAGTGTTGTGACAGGTTATTACTGCAGATACTGTGTGGCTTTCATTCTTTAACAAGACCTAAGTCTGCATTTCATATTAATTCTCAGATGAGCTGTCACTCATTTCAACAACGTCTCAATTTTAAGCCTGGTAGGAGTATTTTTAATATGCCTGTCTGCCCATAACATAGGAAATCCTTTTGAGCAGAGACCACAATTTAGTATTCTTGTAAGTACTCTGAAAGAGAGATGATCAGGCACCACCGAATCAAATCTAACCTGAAACTGAGAACACTGACCAGCTCCTACATGCCTGAGTTGCATGAAGATACAGTGTAGATAAAACAGGAAACAAACATAATACTATTAGCACAGATTTGTTTATAAAACAAAACATAGTTATATGTTACATACATATATATGTTATATATATATATGTTATATAATATAACATAGTTATTTGGGAAAACAAAAAGAGAGTATGGTAAAGATCTGATAGATACTCTACCTAGCTGGCATTTTTTAATGTCAATGTTTTAAATTAAGGTAGAAATCCACATTACATTACAATGCCTTAAAAATAAATTAGGAGAGTGTCACCTTGCCTTTTATCAGTTAATCACTCATTTTTTCAACCTATAGAGTCTGCCATAGACTCTTAAAATGAAACAGGACAGTACTAAACATGAAGTGTTCTTTTACTATTCTGTTATGTATTAAAAAAAAATAGCAACAGAGACATATGAGCTACTCAAAAGATTTTAATTTCTCTTTTAGGTTACTTAAAAATTTTTCAGCTTCACATCCTACACACTGTTAGCATAGGAAATCCAGTCACTCATTTTAGAAACACTGGTTGACAACTTTTCCTACACTAACAGTACCTAGGGTCTCAGGCTAAAGCACAGCTACAATGCAATTGTCTGAATATGGGTTATACAGAGCATACAGAGACTTAATCTGAACTTTTCTTAATCATCAAGGGTTGAAAAATTAGGCTTGCAGCACTCTTCAGCACTGTTTGACATCAGCTCACCCCTGCAGGTGAAGGCTGAGTGAAAGGGAGATCAGAAAGCCAATCGCTAATCGACGTTATTCTACATGAAAGAAGTTAATAGGAGTTTTCCATGGACTTAACTGGAGAAAAGCACAGACCCTGGCTCCTTATGTAGGAAGTGTTTGAGCAGAGAATAGCTACACACTAACAAAAGAAACCTTTGGTAGCCAGGGTCTTAAGCCCACATAATACCCCTGCATTCATTTCTTTCTCTGCCTATTGGGAAAAAAGGGTCTGTTTGTTTTTCTGATTCAGTCGGCCCTTTTAGCTCTTTGAATCTAAGGAGTGCACTGTGAAAAGAAGAGCATCTTATCAGCCTGCTCCAGACCAGCAGGCAAACTCATATCCGCACACAAAACACAGCTCTGCCAGCACAAGGCCTGGCCCCATTGCCCCCGGCTCCTGCCAACACCCTGCCCCGCACCCGACACACTGCACAGCCACCCAAGGGGCCTTCCTTGATTAATGGTCCTCGCAGGGAGAGCACGAAGTAGTATCTGATGAACTGGCTTCATTTATAAAGTATGCAGGAGCACCAGACAAGATGATCAGCATGGGCGTATCCAGGACATTTATTAACAACAAACCAAAACCAGAGCACACAATAAGCATGTTTTGTTATGTATGGACTTGAACACTTGGAGTGCAAGATGCAAAGATAACTCCATGCACTGCTGGGCAGCATCTGCAGAGCGCTGTTGAGATAACACATCAGTGATTCTTATAAAAAAGATATTTCTATAAAATAACAGGGAGAAAGAAAATAGCAATTTTTTCTTAAGCTTCAAGAAAATATGAGAGTAACTTTCACTGTCATGCAGGTTAGCCATACAGATCATGTGTCATCCCAACAATGCACCAAGGGTTCAAAATTTCCAAGCCTATGTCCTCATTATTTATATGAAACCCTTCACTGTGGGCAGCAGTGATATCTGATTTCCTATTTCTACCCTTAATGAATTCTGACCCTGAGCAAAATAGGACAAACGTCCCCAGTATTGCTGACTGAACCCGTCAAATGACTTGTTTCAGCTACCAAGTGCAACAGACACGGAAGGATTTTTTTCTCACCTGGAAAGATGCCTGCCATAGTATTTTTGGCATGCTTTGTCAAGCCAGGAGCTTGTCAGCGACCTCTACTCCATTTACCCTCTGGCGCACACACAGAGCACACTTTCCCACTAACTTAAAAAGTAAGTTTTTTTCTTTTCTTTTTTTATTTAATCAAAGAGTCAATGAAAAATAATACACTAGGCAGTAAATAATGTAAGGTTAATATCAACACTGCGTCTTGTGTGTGTAAAAAGTGCAGCCAAAGACAAACGGTGCAGCAAGGTTGTAACGCAACTTATTTCAAATATTTTATTTCCAGTGACTAAACAAACAAACAAAGAAATACTTCTTTCAGTACAGCTCCATAGATGCGAGTGTTCCGAGCTTATCAGAGTGATCTCTCTGCCCATAAAATGTCACAGGGTCCCCCTGTGCCCTCCCCGGGGGAAGCTGGGGCGCGCCCGAGGGGCGGTGGAGGTTTTCTGGAGGGTTGTTTGAAAGAAAAAACGCGCCCGGGTCCCCTCGCTCACTTCACGCCGAGTGAAAAACATCCAGCCCCAAGTTTCGCTGTTGCGACACCGGGTCCTTTCTAACATGTTGCCGAGTCCGGCGGCGCCGGCACCCGCCCGGGCCCCGGCGGCCGCCCCGCAGCGCCCCGCACGCCCCGCGAAGGTGACCCGGCGGCGGCCGCCCCGGCACTCGCCAAGGTCACGTCGCGGTTTTTAAGAGGAGGTAAAAAAAAAAAAAAAGAAAGAAAGAAAAAAGAAAAAAAAAAGGAGAAGAGAGCTTCTTTTTGCAAATCCCAGCTCTCAAGAAGCGACAAGGCTGCAAGCCCTAACTGACGCCAGTCGCCACCCCTCTCCCCACTCCTCCCCCGGCACCTCGGGACTGCGGGGGGAACGCGGGGGAGCCACAAACCCACACCCCCCCTCCCTTACCTGCTTCCGATAGGGGGTCCGACTGCCGCCCGCCGCGCTGCTGTTGCTGCTGGGGAAGATCATCGCCCCGCCTGATCCCCCACTCCCCCTCGGGATGGGGAGCAACTTTGGCGGCCGCCGGGCTGCGGCGCGGCGGGGCTGCAGGGCGCTCTCCGCCTCCGTGCCTTCTCCGCCGGCTGCGGCTCCTCGAATCCTCCGTTCGGCCCCCGCCCTGCCCGGCCCCGCTCCGCGCCGACCCTACCCCGCGGCGGCCGCCCAGGCTGCCATCCACGGGCCCCCGCTGNGGCCCGCGTGCCGCGCATTCCGCCGCGGGGCGCGCCCGGCGGGGTCCCGACCCCCGAGCGGCTGGAGCGGGACGTCCCGCGGCGCCCCGGCTGGAGCGGGGACAGCCGCGTTTGGTGCACCCCCCAACTGCGGGGCTGACCGCTCCGAGGCGATAAACACTGCGGGCTTTAAGAAAAGTTTTTCTTGACTAGGGATGGGGAAGGGGGGAGGAACATCCGACCACAGCCCTCTCCAGTGCCTCAAGGCAGCATTTGGGAAGTAAGCGGAAATTCTTAGTTTCTCCACGAAATTTAGGCCCAGGAAATGTTAGAGTTCTTAGGCTATGAGACTGGGACACGCAGAGCCAAGGAGTTCCCAACTTCACTCGGTAGTAGTCTGCACTGTTTACATTACTGTATTTACATTACCCACTGATGTTGACAATCTAGTTTCTAAGAAAGTCCAGAGCTATAGCATTGTCAGGCCCCTGACTGATCAGTGACACTGCAGAAGAACTTGTGTCACAGACATGCACCATCAGGCACCTTTTGGTTTCTCTTCCTCTTTCTGACAATACAGTGGCCCCAACCCCATACACCCCAACATGTCCATGGGAAACAGCTGGAAAGGAACAGAAAATTACCAGGTAGTTCATTACGGTAAGGCCCAATAACATCTGACAATTGCTGGTATTTACAAAAACACAGTCTTCAATTACTTTCCTAAAAATAATCTCTAAGTATTTTGGTATCCTAATATATTGCTATCACGGATCAGAGCCCATCTGAATAGAGTACGATAGGAAAGCATCAACACTTGGCAGAAAAACGTTCTGCATAACTTTCCTTTTTTCCCCTCTTTCAAGTCCTAAAATGGATCTCATTCAGTTTGGCCTTGATTTGATAACACAAGTTTTAAGGTCTGCTAGTACTGGATGAAAAGCACTGCAGCCACATGGTGATCACTGGCACTGGAAAACATTTGATGGAAATAAGTTTGTACCGACAGACTTTGTGTCAGATTAGGTACTGTCTGTCTGTACTACCCTAACTTCATGCTGGATCATGGAACATTCGTATTCCCACTGCTGGCATAAAGGTAGCACAGAGGCTTAATGCTAGGATAAATTCAGATTCCCTGGTCTGGTTAAGGCTTCATGCCTGCTTTGCAACAACATCAGTTGGCATCAATGCTGTAAAAGCAACAGTTCAGCAACTGATTCTGGGTGAAACCTGTTTGTTTTTTTCCTCTGATGAGGTTAATTTTCTTCCAGATCATTTCCTTTGTTGGGTTCAGCATGAGGCTGTGCTGCTGCTTGTGCCAGTGTAATGGAGGAGGTAGCAGTGAGCAAAAATAGGCAGGGGCAAGAGGGTGGATATGAGTGCTTGTTTTGGCAGCAGTATCAGATTATATTGGCTTAATACATTCATGTACCTGTGGCTTAATTTGACAGAAATGTAGCTGTGTGCTCATGCCTTCCTGAGATGTACCACACACAGCAGTCGATCTGTGCTCCAGTCTCACTTATTTCAGCCCCTTGGTCACAGATGTCACAATCAGAGTCAGTGCTAAAGCACCCTCCTAAAGCAGTACAAACCGGAACAGTGACAGGCTACTTCTCCTGCCCAGATCTCTATTCCCAACTGAAAAACAAGAAAAATATTTTCTGGACAGTGTTGCAGTCACCCCAAAGGGGTGACAACGCTTACATCTGCTCCACCTACGGGAGGGCTTTGTTAGCTGGAGATGCGTTTCGTGAGCACACCTTCCCCTCGCAGGGAAAAGCTTTTCAAAAGCCATCAATCATCCCTTCCTTCCTTCCCTCTCCTCTTCCTGCCCCATCCCCCAGGGAAGAGGCTGGAGGGATGTAAACACTATATGCTCGATTGGGTCTCAGTCACTGTCGTACCAGGGGAGGCTCCCAAGAATATTCCAAAGCAGTATCCGAAACGCTGCCGTCTTGCCCTCTCTGCTGTCACATGTCCCAAGGCTTCCCGTGATTTGGACACGATTTCCCTCTCTTAGATTCAGTATGGGGCACATTTCTGTTACCAGTACTCTCTTTCCTAAAATATTAGGAAAACACACAACAACGAATATAATCCTGTAAATATCTACTAGATCACAATCTAACAGTATCTGATTATTCATTTTTGTTAAGGAAAAACTCATTACAGAATTTTCTGGGAAGAAAACTTGATGTAATTTCCTAAGTGTTAATGTGCCTATCAACATTATCTGTTCTTTTTAAAAGGCTTGAGTAATCTGTCTCCGTTTTTGTCTCAAACAGGGAAATAACTGCCTTCCAATGGATTTGACAAGGTTATTAAGAATACAGAGCCAGACTCCTTACTGCAGTGTGTCTGGAGAGAAAGGGACAGTGGAGCTAAATTGAAATGAGAGTTTCTGACTGGCCACCAGGACAGCCAGGCATTGCTCTGAGAGGCTGTGCACTCTCCATTTTTGAGCATTTTCAAGTCCAGAGTTCATACAGCCCAAAGCAACCTGACCTGATCTTGTTGCTGATGCTGCTTTGGGCTGGAGGTTGGACTAGAGATCTCCTGAGGTCCCTTCCAATCTGAACCTATGCTCATATGGTAAAGCTGCTTTGCTCTTGCTCCAGAACACAGGCAAAATTATTTCTGTGTACAACCCTGTACTCGGGATTATGTTGATAAAGCTCAAGATAATTGCCTGGACTTTTCAGTACTTGCACAGTGACATATCAGTTCAAGTAGTGACAACAGTTCTCCTGCACATTTTCTGAGATGCAAGAAGCATGTCTTGTTTGCAAAGAACAGTCTCAGTCTTACTGACTTAGCAATGCCAAAACTGAGATGCCTAACCTACAAAATGTATACAAATATGATCATAAGTATCATATTTTCAAGGACTTTGTTGTTAACTGCACACAACAGGTGTGAACAGACTTGCAGGTAGCCAGGCATATTGCTGCTTGCAGTTATAAATGAGCAATTCATTTTGATCCTGAGGGAAAAAGGTGACCACAGGGCCAAAGAGTGCCTCTATATATCATTAAATTACCCAGAGTTCCTTATTCAGAAAAAAAGAGGAAAACTTACGAGCAGCTCTGGTGCATTTTGGAAATACAGAGTAGCAATTTACATGTTCTGTTTTGTCTGCTTGTAGGTTTGCAGAGAGATGGTGTAAATACAGAAAGAAAGACTTGTCTGGAAACCTGGAGACAACTGAAAGTACCTAAGAATCTTTCCAGTAGACTGGCAAAATGAAGCCATTACTTTAAAAACAGTTCTACGCATTTAAGCTGCTACTTTACCATTTCTGTTCTAAATCAAATTCATGGCTTCCCTTCCTTATCTCAAAATTCAACCAAAGTAGCTATTTCCCCTCAGGGCATTCAGTGCCTCTGTAGGACAGATGGTCTCTCAGCCCTCGATCTGCTTTAAATGGGAAACTTACAGTCTACTGCAAACCCCTGTGAGTCCTGACTGGATCTCCTGAATTTCCTTCCAGCTCTGCTCTCCTGATCACCTCAGGGCCGTCTGAAGACCCACTGGTGGAAAAGTGACTGTGGGTACTTTATTTCCCCACCCTGAGGGTACCTAGGAGACTTTCATCACAATGCTCAGTTCCCTGAACATCCATCCTCTCATCACACCCGGTCATATGGAGAAAGATAGAAACCAGAGGAGGCAGGAAGCTGAGCCACAACAATGCAAAAATACTTTTAAATACCCCATGCAAGCCAAGAAAACAGTATGCAGGGCTGAACTTTGAGAGATATTAAGAATTTTCTGTAAAGTGTTAATAAAGGGATACGTGAAGCTATCATACAGAAGCAGATTTTTAATTTTAGGCTTAAATTCATCTATTAGAACTGAAAGCATGAAAATAATTTTTAACAGCCAAAGGAACAGAATAAACTTCATTGCATGGGAAGCTCCTTTAGAGATAATTTATCTCATAATTAATTGTTTTTATTTAAGTATTCCCAGTATGGAGGTAATGAAAAAAATCTGTATCTTGCTAAGTGAGGATGAGGAGGAGAGGTCAGTAGAAATGGGACATAGTAATGCTGTGAACATGCCAAACACTTTGTATACAAAATCTTCTGTAAATTTTCTTTTTTATTAGAAAAAGAAAATTATTATGAAACAATGACTTCTGCAGAAGTATATGATCTGCTAAGAGTGAGGTATTGCATACACAATGAGAAGCTGTTGTTGAAGAATGAAGTCTTCAAAATAATCACATGAATATATTCAACAATAAGAAAAGAATATCCATGATGATCCAAAAAAGGAAAATAAATAATCTTTTCCAGCTGTACCATTTCAAAAACTGGTACAAAAGTAGCAAATTACTTATACTCTACACTAGAATATGAAAAAAAATGCTGTATTATCACTCATTATAAAATACATGTGCACAATCACTGTAATAGATTTTTTTATCTGAACACATCAGCTCATTCTCTCTGGGAGTCCTCCAACCTGTCTCTGATTTTCCGATCACCTCTATGGCAGAGGTTTTTCCCTTAAATCCAACAGCTCACTGAGAAAAAAGAGCAGTCCTCTGTTCCCTGCAGCCCTCACAGAATGTGTCTGCTTGGCCACTGGGGTTGCACCTTCAATGACATGCTTTGACTCCTATTCATTTTGGCTTGCTGTTCATTCCTTCCATGCTTCCTTAAATATTCTTGGAAAGACACTTAATATAAATTGCACAATTATACATAATTGTTGCCATTCCCTCACTGATGACTGGTGTTAAGAATATGAACATAGTGAGCAACACAATCTCTTGTCAATGCCATGCCAGCATTTTATATTATGGAAAACACTATTTATTATTTGAAAGCTATGACAAGATACTTCCTCATAGAAGCATTTCCACTGTCAAACAAATCTCCTTCCTAAATACACCCTGTATATTCTGGGGAGCACAAGTATGAAACATAATTACTGTAAAGGATTACTATGTAAGAGAAATTTAAGGAGGTTGCTCATAATCAGTAATTAAAACACAGGTCAAAATCCAATTCTCATTTGTGGAATGAACTGAAATAACTCTTAAAAGATCTCATTTCTGCCATTAGCCTGATAATGTTGCCAGATACTTGTTTGAAACTGTAAAGCAAAGTGTGTAAACAGATGCCAAATATATTGTAGAATAAAATAATAAAGTCTGTCCAAAATGACAAAGCATATTGCTTTTTCTGCTTTGTTATTAACTATGTAGAAAGTTCATCATTATATTGAATCAAATTTATTTTTTAACAAAAGCTACTAAGAATAGCTTACTCTTCTGACATGCTTTTTTGACTGTGTATTTTTACATTTTGTGCAGAATAAATTTACAGAAAAATAGACGAAGAAAGCAAAAATATTTGCTAAGTATTTTCTAGGAAACAATGATTCCATGCAGCTATTTGATTTTTATATATTTACATATTTACATTTCAATATAGATATTAATAAAAGATGAAGCAAAATCTGGGAATACACAAGCATTTTTTCTAAAACTTCAGTTCGTGGGGTCCTAAAGCAGGGTTATATATTCCAGTTTTGAAACAGAAAAGAGGCTCTTCCTAGCCACAATATGTTCAGTTTTGGTGTGCTGGGTTTTCTTGGATGACTTTATTCATCATATTGACCAGGTTGGAATGGTCACTATTTTATGAGAATGTTAGAAATAAGAAAGAAAAGAAATTAAAAGACTCCTACAATTAAAATATGTTTAAAGATTGAGAATAGTTAATGACAATAAAAAGATAAATCACTGCACAATGGTTAGAGTGGAAGGTCTGACCACAAATCGGCCAGATATAAATTTTATTCCTTTGCGTGCTGTTTTCTTGGTATCTAAGGCCAAGAAATAGCTTCAGATTTGTCAGTGCACTGCTGTTATAGAAAAAAAATTCAGCCTTTTATCTGGTCTTTACACACCTATAAATAGGGACATACATTTTGAAACGTTGAACAAAACAGGCACTATTTACATGTAAGCAGGTTTGGTACTAATGCAATGAGAAACAAGCAGGAATCATAACACACATGGAAAAAAAGGAAGAAGACAGAGAAAGTCATGTATGATATGATACATCAAAAAGGTGGAATTGTCATCACTAGTGCAAAATCAGGCTTGTACACTCAAGCATGGGCTTGAAGAATACCTGAGGAAAAGCCAGAGTTGGTCCTGTTCTGCAAAGCTCTGCTGCAGACAGCAGGCACACCAGCAGCAGCGAACGAGCCAGACTGGGGACTGTGTACAGTAGGTGTATACTTGTGGGTACCTTGGAACAAAACCACAAAACACCACTCTTTCCAAACAATGTTGTTGTCCTAAGATGACTCTTCTTGCTTTTTTTCCCCCTTTCCCTGAAATGGAGAAGTCCTGTCGTGTTTGTTTCACAAATACAGTAGCCAAGTGAAGAACTGACAGCTCTACTCACAGACAAGCACTGTGCAAATTTTTCCTGTCCTCACACACTTCCCTGTCAATTAACCTCATTTCTGACCCGCAAATGTCTCTACAGTGCTCCAGCTCCCCTGAGTACACCATGTACACTGTATCGGCTCTCTGGGGTCCATTTACATCATCTTGGCCGGAGTGTGAGAAGCTAATTTCCATATAGATTTCAAAGGGGCATATAAACTTCATCTGTTTCAAAATTACAGTCTTTACCCTCCACGTTTGTTTTATAATCACATATAAACAGAAAGATGTTTGTTTATAATGCACAATCTGATTTTAATGACCTAATTTAGAGTACAAAGTGAAGAAACCGTCATGTGTCTGAAGTTATGCAAAAGTTCAGTAATGAGCCTTAATCTTATCTCATTTTCAATATCTTTAAAATAAAAATATCCACATAAACCTTGATAGAATTGTTCCTGAAGTACCTGGAATAGCTTACATCTCTGAGACACATTACGGATTTCAGTCTGCCAAAGAAGGTGTAAATTGTATTTTTCCTCCAAAAGTACACGTTCTACCCATCTGAATTTTGAAATCATGTACTTGCTACATCTGCAGCGCCTCCACAACATCAATATGACACAGAACAAAATGATCAGCAGATACATCTTCAGATTTATCAGAATAAGAAAATTCTTCCTCCCATGTAAATTCAGTGCTCATAAAGGTCATCTAGCTCATGGTCATAGCAATGAAAGACCTCCACCATCAAGGCATTCAGCACTGGCAGTGGAAGGTTTCTCATGCCTCAGTAATCTGCAGAGCCCGCTCTCAGAGGTGAAAGAAGGTAGTAGCTTCTGCTTATGCAGCCCTTCCCCGAAGGGCTATAGGATCCTGAAGGTGTAGGGTGTGGCTGATGCACCACAGATGGGTGAAAAGCAGGAGCTGAACACCAAAGACACCTTTTGACACACTGTATATCCATCAGCTGCAAACAAGGGGTTCCTGCCACTTCTGCTCTGAGCTAAACTAGCAACCAAATGCATTGCTACCCCAAGTCTGTGGTGTCTTCACAGTCAGCATTTGAGTTTCTGTAATTTTAAATTCAGATATGATCTGAATATTTATGTTCAGTAATCAGTAAATTAATCAAGATAGCTAGGACAATTTATTTCAGGTAGTAAATCATAGACTTATTTACTGATGTTCCATACTAAGTGTCATCGGCTGGCAGCAGCACAAATCATGGTGGGAAAATATTTTATTGCATCATAATTAAGTTTTACATTTATTTAGGTAAATAGATTCTTAGAGTTGTTTTCAACACATTCTCTTCAGTTGGATTCAAAGTATTTATCAAATATTGCACAACCATATTTCACAGGTCTGCTCACCAATATCAATTCACGTAAATCAAAGATAAAACCTGGAATGAAATCCTGGTCTGATCAATAGGAGATTTACCAGTAGGTCCCAGATTTCACCCAGAATGAAAGCACTTACATTGTGCTTTTGTGATTTACTGAGTTTATTTCTCAATACATTTAATGCTCAGAGATGCTGAATAGGAAAAAAGCTTCTACTCCTTTCCCCCTGCCTGCTCTGAGCTTCATGGTTATGAGCCCTTTGCTAAATCCGCTGTTTCTTTTGCTTACTGATTCAAGTCACTAACCCGGCAGCTTTTTTTTCTGCCATGGCAGGGAGTTGAGTTGGGTCACTGAGGTGTCTAACAAGACCATCACAAGTTAACTGGCAGGAGCACTCAGCTGGGGGAAGGCAAGGTGGGAAGGTGTGTGTCCCTCCTGGGAGGAGGCTGGGTGACTTCGCTCAGTCTAGGTCTCCACCATGGAATTTTACTCGAAACATTTTCACTGACAACCATTTTTCAAACAATACATTTCCAGTCATATTCAAAAAAAAGTGAAGTTATTGCAACAACCAGACCCCTGACATGTTATGCAGATGAACTGCAAGAGAGGTGGGTGAGCGAGTTCAGATAACACAAGAATTAGGCTGAACTTTCGCCCCTAGTTCCAGTGTTCTTTGAAGTTCTTCACTGCCTTGGCAACTCCTTCCCCTATCTTCCACTATTGCAGCTCCTGTCAGAGGCTCTGCATAGTCAGGATTTTCTCCATTCTGGGATGTTCAAAAAGAATTTTGCACTAAGCTCCCCAGGGACCAGATCTTCACAATGTTTCCGTGCTTGCAAGTACAGCTTGCTACACTCATTTCTCAGAAGAGCAAAACTCCCAGCTGTGTTTGCTGAATAGGGCTCTGAGACAAAAATTATTTTAGCAAATGGCTACGGGAACTTTCTATGAGTACTTATTAGGAGGAAATAGATGATCTTCTCCTAGAAGGAATTACATTTCTAGCAGGAAAATTCAATTTCTAGGAGGAAAACAATAGTTTTCTCAATAGTATTTTAACACGAATCTGTGAATATATGCCCATGTATATATATGAGGCTTTTGCTACTTATCCATCAAAACCACAAGTAAACAACGGCCCACTTCAGGACCTGGTCCAGTTGTCCCCTAATATAATCCATAAGTACATAATGAAGACAACTGGGCACTATGATAATATTGCTTTTGACCCTAAGACACAATTTACCATTCACTATTCTAAAGACCATTGAAAAGTTCTCATGTAAATATTTGTTTACATAAGTACAGATGGAGCTTTGTTGTATTTTTAAAATTTTTCTGTCAGATATAGTATTCAACCTAGTTAGATGAACTCCAGTCCAAAATATCATTCGACTATATTTGGTGAAGTACACAAAAATGTGTTTGGACAAACAGAACGCTCCTGGAGACCCACAGATACCATTGCTCCAGAACACAGGTTTAGGTACTCCAGGAGCAAGGAAAGGGTAATGACTTGGAAAGGCAAACATGCCTGCTTCTTATACCTTCACTGTAATCAGTTACTTTCCAGCAGACAGTCTCATTACTATAAATTGCAACTAGAGGCACTTTTGCCTTGCAAAGGAATTCATAAAAACATGTCAGATCATGTCAGCTGAGATGTTATATAAATCACATTCTGCACTAAGTGAAAAAATACATTTTGCATCCAAGGAATTTCAGATTGTTTTCTGAGTAGAGCCCACTGTTTCACAACTCAAAAAGAATTTTCATCAGAATTACAGACATCTCTTAAAAGACATGAAAGTTGAAAATCTAAATATGCCTAAATGCTTCCATTTTAATCCCCCTGTTCAGTATATTTCCTCCAAAGTTGCTACTTCATTCCGCAGAAGGGCTGTTCCCAACAGTGCCTCAGACTGTGTAAGCACACCATTAACTTCTGTGCTTGCATGTATGGAAGTGACATTACCCAGAGAAAAAGGAGTGTTCTGAAATCAACTACAAATGTAATGACAGGAGGTATGAGTAAAGAAAAATCCTTATGGTGAAATAGTAACTTCGACTGCTCCTGCCACCAGTAACTAACTCCTAACTTTTTCTGACACTATGATGTCTTTGACTTTCTTAAATCTGATTCAGTAGTCGGTAACTTGAGAAAGAATAAACCTTTTTTTCCTATCGACAACATACAATATGACAGTTCATGGGAGTAAATCACGTAGCCACATGATTTTGCAGGAACTATGCCAGAGTGAAAAAAAGACAAGAGAGCTGCATTAATCCCTTGGTGACTACATTCAGTGGGCTATGCACTGGTTTCACCAGTGGATTTGACCAAATTGTTCTTTCTTTATTCTCACAGAATGGAAAAAAAAAATAGGAGAAGCTAAGTCTTTGAGATAGAAATGACTCAAACTGCAAAACAAAGTCCAGTTTCCATCTTCACTTAAAAAAAAAAATTAGAAAATATTATTACATATTCTGTATCAAAATATGTAATACCTGGCCACAAATCAGCCTAAGCAGAAAACAACACAAAAAACAACTCATGTTGAGCTTCATTGCTGTCGTTTTTACTAATGTCATTGTAGGATACAGAAAAAATCTGTTTATTTCCACTAAAAAAATCAGGTTAAGTCTTTGAAATGTCACCAATGTAGACGACCTTTAATTTTTTAACCAAACAAAAGGCAGTCTTAAATTAACTAAAAGGTTAATTCTAGAATGTATTACCATAACATTTCCATTGAAAATAGTACATCCTCTTATAATCTATATTTTAGATTCCTCAACTACAGTTGGTTTAAATACTCAAAATTGTCTAATTACTGATTTTCTATTATGTTTGGCTGATACAATTCGAGTTGAATCAAAACTATATTAGAACTCCTTTGTTAAAATGCTAAACCAGCCAGGCAATGTGCCTTTCATTAACCACCAGCTAGTTCTTGACTGACAGTCGATTGCCTGCTAGGCAGCTCACCCTACAGTGGAAATTATTTTACAGTATCTACCTCCGGATCTCAGTTTGTGCTGGACTACTCCTCCTTCTTGCTTCTTTCATGAACTGTAAACTATAAAGTAAACACGGAGGTGGGTGGGGGGAACCCTGCCTTTTCAAGCTGAGAAACTCCAGGCTTCAGAAGACAGATAGTACGTAATACTATTTACTGTACCACTGTAATTATTCGGTAGCTGATCAAACTAATAAACATACTGTTTGGCAGAATGGGGACTTGGGACTACTTGAATAGATGTGAGCTCCTTTTCTTCACTGAGACTTCAGTTGTAGCAGACCTGATTTAAGAGATGTCTCTCCCTGCCATAGCATTCCTTCTCCACATGCCAGCCACTTATTCCACCCTTCAAAGCAGACATTACCACACTCCTTAGCTGGACTGAATCAACTGCTTTATGTGGGTGTGCTATGAAGTGAAAAAGAAAACTGATACAGTTTAAATCTGTAGACATACATATGTATTTTTTCCTAATGTTCTGATCTAGAAAGCAGCTGTAACACATAACAGGATTGGCTAGACCTGGAAAAAGAGGCAGAACTTCTAAATCCCACCCAGCTGCCAAGGGAACATCAAGATGCAGTCTGACTGCAGAGTCCTGACCAGCCTCAAAACTGAAAGCAAGCAGTTACTCGGGGGTTTACATAGCTGCACATAAAATGTTCTCATTTTGAGAGACATTTGCAAACACAGAATGTCCTTAGTTTTGTCTTCAGATCTCAAAGAAACTTCCAAAGGAAATAATCAGTGTTTAAAACCACACTTCAGTGAAAGACACTGCGACATACTATGCGCTTGGAAACAAACCAATAAACCTCCACAAAGAGAAGGAAAATTGTGTGATTTATTAAGCTGAATATCAGTGGTTTAAAAAACAATGTGGAGATGTTGCACATTTAACAAAAAGCTTAGGTTCACAAACTTCCTCATGTGTAGGGCAAATCTGTCTTCAACAGCTGAAATCATGGTTACAGTAACTTCCTATTCAGTCATTTCCTTAATTAAACCATTGAACTTTAATGTGAAATGCAGCCATTACAAAACCAGAAAGGAATCTGAACAATAACAATCCAGTCAAATGGGCAGCGTAATAAGCAAGAGCAATGTCAAGAACACTGGCTGGCACGTTTTGGTTGGAATCAATGATGATGTGATTCCCTGAGATATTAAATCAAGTTCAAGTAAACTCTGTGCTGGATCAAAGCTGCATGAGCTGCATGATACGATGCAGTGTAAACTTGGCACAAATGGGCTCTTTGGTAAAGGTTACTTAAAAAACAAACCGTACGTCATCTTTTTCCCAAATTTTTGAAAGGTGACAGTCCAGCAATAGCTATGCCTCATCATAGTCTCAAACATCTGTCCTGCTCTGAAACTGAAGATTACCCAAATAGATGCATTTTTTAGTCCCTTTTTGCCTCCCTTCTATTCCAACCTCGCAGTCTCCAATGGTGCCCAAAAGGTCAATGTTCTCATTTTAAGCATGCTATTTCCCTTGGACAGTCACTCCATTCAAGCCTGTCTTTGCCTCCCGCAAACGGTCCAAATGCCCAGACAGCTAAAAGCCATCACCTGGGAGGATGCTGGTCACCACTGCTCTACCAGGGCAGTGCCTGCTGCATCAGCAACACTGAGTCTGTTCCCTGAGCAGCGCCAGAAACCCTGCCAGGCTGCAGCGCTGTGACACTGCCTGCATTCAGCAAACGGGGCAGCAGTGCAGGAAGCTGCGAGGAGTTCCAGGCAGGTTCCAGATATCCCTGTGCCTTCACAACTGCAAGCCCTGCACTGTGCACTCTGCCTCAGCAGCAGAAAAGCAGCTCGTGTGTGCTCCTACCTGACCTGGGCCACGTCTGCACAGCCAAACAGTCCCACCAGGCACAGATCTCGCCACAGTATTAGGTTTTGATAGTATTCGATACTATTAGCTCTTTCCTGTTGCCCAGACAGTAATAACTTTGTGGGTCTCTAGCTACACAGGCAGCTCACACTCTGGGTAGGTGCGAAGGGTCACAGAGTCACAGCAGGGAAGAGCATAATCTGTTTTCCAGGAGGGTTTAGGTGTTGGGGCATAGCGCCTTCCTGAAGATGCAAGGCCACTAGTCAATCTAAACAGACAGGACTTTAGTTTCTGAGGCATCAAGAGGTCATTAAAAAGTAAGAACAACAAAAAAAAAAAGTTTACAGAACAAATGCTATCAAAATTCTGGTGCCCACTATCTAGAATATAGATATGCTTAGAGAAAACCTTACATTTGATCAGGATAGTTTTGACTAGTATAACCAAAGACTTTACAAAATAATTGTAAATATGCATACACTGCCTTTTTTTTTTTCTTACATATTTTACACCCCTTAACTCAAAAGTCAAAGGCATGTTAGATGTGTGGAACCAACTGATCAGTGGATCCATGTCTACCATGCTTGGGTTACACTTACAACTTTAAATTGGGCTAAAGAGACAATGTTTAATTGTAAAGTGTAAATATTGTTGCAGAGATTGATATTCAGTGCACTACGCACACTAAAACTTGTAATTTTTCCAGGTATCACCATACCTCCAAGAATTCTTAGTTAAAAAACCAAATGGACAAAAACTCAGTTAAAAGTTTACTTTTAAGACACTGATCCATTCAGTCTGTGGAATCAGACACAATGGTGTTCTCTTCTCTGCCTCAAATAGGACTCTTCTAAATGTTTCTCCTAGCTAATTTTGTTCTTAATTGGAAAAAAATAAATCCATAAAGATAAAAATCAAAAAATCCCTTAATTATGCATTTTAAAGTGCATGTTGTCTGCAGTCTGATCCAGCTCCCAGACAGTGGGATTTTTTTTTCCATGTATTCAACAGGAATGATGGGTATCATGTTGCTAACTTCAATGCTGCAATCTGATTTGCACAGGCCAGCCCAAGTGAAGAGCTACTGAAATCAGCTGGATTCTTTTAAGGTACAAGATAACACTTTATAGATAACGCTGAAGACCGAGGGCTAGGCCTAGAGCCTGCTGATTTCTCTAACTGGCTGCACTAACATACCAACAGAGCCTCCCTGGCTCTGCCAGCGGAGCTCTGCACGGGAGCAGGCAGTGCCCCAGCACACGCTGCAGGGCCCAGCCTTCACCTTACGCTGGAAGTGCCCTGCGGTGGAGTGTTCTGGATAAACAGAAGTCTTGTTTTCACAGGTGTCAATCCAAAGTGACTTTTTGGTCCAGTTTACAAAACTCGGTGGGGAAAGAATCCTGAATTTCTCTGTTGCTAGGTGCTCATAAAACACCGCAAGTCTCAATGAGCTAGTAATTAACTTATAATAGCCATCATAAAGTTGCAAAATTCCTATATACTAGATAAGACCATAATCCTGCTGGGTGATATAAAGATAACCAACTACTTCTTCCTTGAAATTAAACATAAATGTGATGATGTTTTCTAACATGCTATTCTTAATACTGCTTTTACTTCACAAACTCTGTTAAGAGAAACATTTTTCAGTAACTGTTTAAGAGAAAACAGTACTTGTATAATAACCCTGTTAAACAGACTGACACACAGAGATATGGAGGCTTTGTTTGTAATAAAGATACTTTATTAAAGGGAAAATAAATCTGCTTCTGGGATGGATCTCCAAATTAAAAGCGTTTTTCAGGTGATGGAAGTGTATTGTGCCGGGTCTCCAGCCTGATTACTTCCTGCAGGGATGGTTTTGTCATTGTGCCACCACCACTCCCCTGTGACTTCTAAACAACCCAGGGTCACTGTGTCCTCTCTTTAATTAGTATCTCACTGCTGGAGGGAGGGGATAATGTCAAGGAAAAAAAGAATGAGAAGACACTGTAAACAAAGGTCCTCAGGGGCATCTTAACAATTTGGACAAGGAATGAAAAAAATGCTCTTTTGTTGGCGGCAAAATGAAAAGGAATGCTTGGGGTGGTCCCAAATTTTAATTTTAGTTACATGAATTTGGATAAAATAAAGAGCCATCATGCTAAGAAAAAAATGAATTCTGTTCCCAAGAGGCCTTTATCACCCAGCAGATGAGGATGCATTCTACATTTTCCAAGAAATCCAACTCAAATATGGTGTTCCAACCATAAAGCAACCAAAGCCCTAAGGAATAGCCTCTGCTTCCCTAAGCACTATGACCGAGCTCAGTTGGGGTGATAGCAATTATTTTTATTTACATTAAAATAAAACTTCCAATGGGTATTTTTTTGTACAAAAAATATTTGGACTGCAATTTACACCTATATTTTTTCACACAAAAATTTAGACAATCCAACAATAAAGTAAAATAGCATATAAAGCAGTAACAGAACTCCATCACCTTCACAGTAGATAATTAACTTACCCTGAAAGTTCTCTAGACTGATGAATCACAAAAATAGCAAATATTACTAAAGACTGGACGTATCATAAGGCAAGTGTTGTGCATATGAGCACATGGGTTAAGAGTTAAAACATTTACCTTTTTTACTTTCCAGAATCAACAATATGATAGAGAAATTTGCATACTTTTTTTAGCTAAATACGACAAAAAGGTCAGCGCTTACACAAAATTTTATTTTCCTTAGAATTTGGAGTATTTTATGGTATTTCCGATTAGTCTTTTTCCTGTTGTCTCCTGGTAAATAAGGAAGTGAAATTTGATTTTAAAGCAAAACTCTGCTGACAGGAGGGTTTCTCTTTAATGCTGACAGCATGAGAAGTTAAATGGCAGTTTGTCAGTCACTTGGCTATTGCAGCACATAGTAGGTGGCCTTCCCCCTCCTGGAATTTCCTCCTCCAAGGCAGGCCCTCAGGTTACTCGTGCCATGAGTAAAGGGGACGGGAAGAGAAACCACACGTGTTTCTGAAGAAAACCATACATGTGAGGAGCTGCAGAAGAAACGGACATTTGGAATATCCCATGGAAACAGGAGCCCCAAATTCAACTTGGAGCCAGCACTCACACCCCATCCTAGTGCCTGCTGCCTTGAGCACTCAGGCATGGATCTCTCTCGATTTCTGCTATGAACATAGCCACAGTTTTATACAAAATAATGCAATAATGCTAATAATGGAAGAAGAGGAATAGATTCTGTAGCCTGTGGCTATGACACTCATCCCAAATATACGAAATCCACATTTGAATCTTTCCCTTATATTGTTTCCAAACTACTGAAGGCAGAAATACACACAGAGTATATTTAGGTCCTTAGGTACCCACAGAATTAGGTACCAGTTAAGGCAGGGCTTCACTGGAGTGCCCCAAAGACAGACTCAGCTGTTCAGCCCCTATAAGGATTCAAACATTCTATTCCTCCAATTAAAATTAAATGCGAGCAATTTGGGTTTAGTGACTTGTCTTTTTGGTCTTGTTTTAAGGCCTTGGATCATGAAGTCTCATGAACTACAGACTTAGTCAACAACACTAACACGTCGCTTCAGTTCATGGATGCTTTTGGTTCTGTTTTGCCTCTTGAAACTCCCGTGCCCTGAGCAGTGCAGTCTCCAAAAGGTGGGGTTCAGCTTCAACTCAGTAAGTCTGGCTGCAAGCTGAGCATTATTCCATGGCTTCCGTCTATACCACAAGAGTGATGCTCACCAATACACAGGTGAGCTCAAATTCTACCTTTGGATCACAGCATAAATATATAAAGAATCTTATATTTCATCTTAAATACATTAAAAAATATAAAACATCTCCCATCTTTTCTGTGTAACACTGCAGCATTAAACTGAAGAACAGTCTGATTTTGTAATTTTTTTTTTTTTACAGAATCATACGTGGCTTTTAAGTATTTCTCCTTTTTTAAACCATCTTATGATTTTCATGACTTGACTTATGGTGCCAAACACTTAGGGCAGGTAACAGTGCCATTCTACGTGCCCTAACTCTTCTCACACCTCACACAACCACAGTAGAAAATTCTTTTTTAAAAATAAAACCAAGCAAACCCACCAAACTCCCTGTGTGAGGGGAAATAAAAAGCACATTTGAATCGTACGAATTTTAGCTTTAAAAACATTGACATTGATTAAAGATTTCCACAGTGTACACTTTACAAGAAATTACCTCAGCAGGGTGAATGGATTCAGTTTCATAATCACAAAGTTCCCTAACTTCATGGTATTATATTCCAAGCAAGCTTGTATATAAAGTTTAATTTCACTTTTTTCAGGAAGTGATTTTACTCAAGATTGAATACAGCTGTTAGCGGAGCTCACTGTTCCAAAAATGCTTCAATGCAAACTGAAAAAAAGAGATGTTTCTGTAGGTGAGGACTTGCAGCCAAGCTCCATTTCCAGAAAACACTACTGAAAAAATAGTCTTCAAATATTCAAATACTAAAGAATGGGAGAGGTCTGTGTAACACATTTGATGACTTAAACGAATTGCTCCATCTTTTTTGACAACACAAAGCTAGCAGACTCCCTGCTTTTACAAAAAGAAATATGATGGTAGATATACCTCTTTGTATGTTGTGCCAAGTATTAGTATCAAACCCTCGCTTTTTTGGGGGGGTGGGGGGGTTTAGTTTCATTTACTATTTCATCTTGATCCTGTTCTTTTAATATACACAGAAATGTATGCTGGCATACAGAGCAGGGCCTCTGCAGAGGAAACGCTGCCAGCTAAAAACACAGGATGTAATCGAGACCACAAGAGACACATACTCAGTTATAAATGTAACTATGCTGGAGGTATGGGAAGGAAAAAAAAAACCCTCTTATTTTTCACTGCCAGTTTTAATTGTTTCAGTGATATTTTCCCACTCCTATTTTGTGCCAGTATAATAAGAAGAAAAACAATCAAATTTAATTACTTTTGCATCTAAGATAACTGCAGGATTCAGTATTCAGCAGCCCAGACGTCCATTTCTCCTTGCAGGAACTCCCTGGGAGTTTTACACACATCTCGGATGACAAGCACACACTCACCGTGCAATGCGAGCTTTGAGCAGGGCACTGTCTGGTCAAATACGCACCAAATGCATAATTAAAAACAATATTAATATAGCCTCAAAAATGCGCAAAAACTGTAAAAAAAAAAAATCTCCAACCCCCCAAAACAACCACCAGAAACTACTAATGAAACTAAAATAGAAGACTGGTAGAAATGCGCTGTAATAATACATTTTCATCTCTGACTCGCCTGCTTTGAGACAAGAGAACCAGGAAGTAAAACAGACTAAAACTAGGGGGAAAAGGTGAAACCAAGTCCTGTCTGTTCTACAACAAAATATTTTCTCTGAAGCAATCGAGACGAAGCGAGGTCTCTAAAACGCTTCTAATTTCAATAATAAACGGGTTTCATTGTAATACGACTCAAGACTTTTAAAAAATCTGTTGTTAACAGGCGGCCTCAGGCTCCCGCCGCGGGGCGCGGCCCACACGGACCGGGGCGGGCTCGGGCCGCGCCGCCTCCTTATCGTCCGTGTCCGGCGCTTCCGACCGCGGCGGGCAAACAGCTCCGGGCTCCCCGGGGCTCGGGTGGGGACGCAGCGGGGAGCGGGGCGGCCGCTCCGCCCGCGGGACCGGCGGGAAACTCGCCCGGCTGGAACGCAGGCGCAGCCCGGCAGCGCCCTGAGAAGCCCTGGCTGAAACAAAGGCAGCGGTCGCTCCCAAGGAGCGAGCCCTGCCACAGCCTTGGCGTTCGAGCATAGCGGGTGTTAGCGTTCCTCTTAACTTCACGGCAGCAGCCCGGCCCGCAACGCGGGAGGAGCTCCATCTCTGAAGGCTCTCGCAGCCATCTTGTCTCTCAGCTGTGGAACTCGCCGAGCAGAACAAGCCCGCAAGAAAACCCCCTAACGCTAACATTCCCCGCTAGAGGGAGCCCCCAAACCCCCGCGTCAGGCGGAATAAAACTGTATTCAATTAGGGAAATCGCATTTTGACTTTTTCGGAAAGTTTGTATGTGATGTATTTAGAACACTCCACCGCCCGCCCACAGCCGCCAGTGTGCAGAGCTGCCGCTCCGTTGCCAACAGCCTCCCTGAGTCACCGCAATATATAAAGCAACCTTGGAGTTTGGAGGCTATCACTGTTACGCAGTATTTATATAAACTCACCGGTTCATAATGCACTTAAGAAATAGCATGGAAGTCAAAACTCGCCCTAAAATATTTTCTATATGAGTATGCTCAGTCTGAACGGCAGATACCCGTCCACACGCACAAGTGGAATGCGGATGAAACCCCCCCATTTTCCAACCCTAAGGAGGCTTCCCTGGCTGAACTGCAGGAATAGGGAATAAATTCTGGTTTTGCTTAAACCGTCAGACGTTTTCTCTCTGAACCCAGTGGGGCAGAGTTAGCTCTAGATGGACCAAACTGGAGGGGTCCCTATGCTTCTCCATACTATGGCTCTAGGGTTTCACACAATTTGCAGGAATGAAGCAGCTCTTGGGCCAGGCATCAGCTAAAAAAAAGCTGTAGAGATCGGTACAGTCCTGGGATGTATTTGTCAGTGTACTTCCATTTGTCCAAAATGCTCTACAGCCCCTTCACAAAGTGTGGTTTGTGCAGAACAGACACGTTTTGCCTTTATCAAATAAACTAAGAACATCGCTAGAAGTTTCTTCTTTGCCTATTCAACATTCTTCCTTATGAAATACAGTTCCTACAAGAAAGGAAAGGAAGAGAGAATCACTTTGCACAAAAGCTTGAGACTTACATTTGAGCAGTAAGAAGGCCCTATTTGTGATAATAGACTGGAGGCTATTCACATGAATTTAGACAATACATGCTTTTATTTCAGCATCCACTGAAATCCATATTGTTACTCATTTGCTTAAAACTTCAGTAACAGATTGCTAATATGTTTGGAATATCCTTTATCATTTTAATTGTGTATCAGTTACCCCACCATTACAGCTTACTACTTCTCAGATTCTAAACGGCACACTAATTTTGAACTTATTTTCTTTCAACAAAAAAACTACAGTACAAATATCCAAGTTTCCAAAGCCAGTGTAAAACTTATATAGTTTTAAGTTTGTCCTCTTGAACCCCCTATCAAAAAAGGCACTGGTGGTAAAGGGGTCTAGTGGATAACACACCACAGCAGGATGCAAGAGCTACATATGTTCTATTCTGCTTCTGCCACTTTATTATTCCTCCGCAGTGACTTCATTCCTCTCTCAGTGGAATACACACTGATAATCCTGGGATCATACTTTAAAGCTATTTTGAACCTACCAATGAAAAAGGAGGCATTAACACTATGATATTAGAGCTATGGTTGCTCCTCACCTACTGTTAGTTCTTCATTCTTATTTGACCATTTATTAAAAAACTGTTATTGCATATATTCTATCAACATTTTTTTACCTTTGGAATTTAAATTAGATTTTATGTACTTTAAGCTTTTATTTGATCCAGTATTAGTTATTACAATTGACTTTAAGCATTCTGCCTGTACACTTGGAGCACGATCCAAACAGTATACTGGCTGATAGTTTTGCCTGTGTTTCAGGTTACCTGTTTGGAATCTTGATGTTTATGCCAATTCTTTTTTAAAGCAGTTGACTCATACAACATTTGGGAGATCCAGTTAGGTCTTCTTCTCAACTTAATACTGCTTTTGATTGTAACAGCAGAGAGAGTAGAATACTTACAGTACTTCAGAAACAACACTTACTATGAAGAAATAACATCTAAATCAAATGTTCCTGAAACATGCGATCAATCATGCATTCATTGCAATCATGCAATCATTGAAACCTGAATCATGCTTGTTTGACAAGTACTGGTTTAGGCAGGGTCAAGAGAGCCACTAGGTGGAATAAGGTTTCAATGCTTTTTTTCACCTTATATCTTGATATCTATATAATTTTAAAACATCACAATAGTGCATAAACCAGGTATAAACAGTACAAAGAATACTATTCTTCTGATGATTATGGCAGAATGCACAGCACCCTGACTGACTACTGTCACCTAATCCTCACTGTAGTGTCTTAAAACCTCTGCAGTCAACATGGGAGACACGTGACACGTACTCAAGTGGGACAGTGAAAAGGTCCTTGCACCGCAGAGCTCAGTTGAGAACTGGAACCAGGACTCTTCCCTTCACACTGATTACTGTTCTACTTTGATATGCTGATAACTTTAGATCATTTAGTTTACAACCTAGAAGTAAACAGAAGAATCTAAAATATTATTGAGCTAGTACACAAGGAAATAAAAATAGTAGTGATCTGTTATCTTATTCATGTTTAATTACTGTTGGTTTTAACTGGGAAAAATAACAGGAGACAACAGAAAACGTGACAGGCACGTAGGGAAAAGTGACATTTTTCTATCTACCTTGCTGAAGTGATCTGGCAGGCTACTGCAAATATTACAAAATAGATAATGGCTGTATGAAATATGGAAAATGGAAACATGGAGACAGCTACCAGACAGAAAATTCAAATTTGCATTTGCAGCCTGCAAACATTCATAATGGGGACTAGATCTGATCTAAGCATCTGACTAACAAAAAAAAAAAAAAAAAAAAAAAAAAAAAAAAAAAAANAAAAAAAAAAAAAGTAGCTTGACCAATCCAGATATTTAGTTTAGACAAAAGAACCAGACATGGTGTTGACAGGCCAGCCTTGGAACAGGACAGTAAATTAGAACTTTCTCTACCTGTAATAGGGAATTACACAGTTGCAGTATCATTCTTCCTAATTCAGAGTCAGGATTTATTTCTTTGAAGGTACAAAAGTGTTTTAACTAAAGGGACAGCTTAGGGATTGCAATGTTCTAGGAGGTGGCCCTGCTGCTAGACTTTCTGCTGTCTTGAATATTACTGGAACAACCTCTTGTCTTGATTATTTGCAAACTACCCAAGCTATCCATTTACTGGAAAGTGGATGACAAGCAGGTAGTCTAGGACGGGGGAGATGTGGGACCAGACTCATTAATTCTCCATGCTCTGGGTAATCACTTATTCCAATGTTAGAAGACTACTGAAGATTTGATTTAGATTTATTTGAAGGCTCTGGATAACAGACACCTTATGCCCACTTTGTTTTGCTAGAAATACTTTCACGAGGGGCAAGGCAATGAAGAGTAACAGCCCCTGTCTGTCTTGGTTAGGAACACACAGAAAACTCATGATGATCAGCAAGCAATAACAAGGACATCCCTTGTTTTCTTCTGTACTTGGTTCAAACCCCATGGGGAGGTGGAAGGAATGTCCACCAACACAAATCTTTTGGGGTTTTTTTGAACACATGTTCATATATTCTTTTCTTCTTTCAGAGGTATATCAGTAGATAAAACCAGTCCTAGGGGTAAAACAACTCCACAGCATCCCTTTCTTCCAAATTCATAGAAATAATGCCGACTTGCTGGATCTATGTATAGATTCCTTACTCACTTGGTCATAAAGCGCAGAAGTCAGGTCAGAGGAGAGGAGAATTATGGAAATAATTCAATACTGATTTGAAAATGGTGGCTGAATAGCAGAGACAGATTGGATCTAAAATGTTATCCTGCTGTGGCTGCTATCCTAGGCAGCTTTAGGATGTATTTGCTTATTCTTTGAGAATAAAAGGGTGCCTCAGCTGCCGAATGCAGAGCTTCCCTGAGAGAAGTAAAGAACTTTGCCCCATGTAAGCAAAAATGGTGACATGGATCCATACAAAGAGGAGACATTTGCATTAGCTATAGATTCTTTTTCCATGCCCCCCTCCCTCCAGCCTGCATGTTTGCCATTACTGTGGAGCACAGAGCACACAGATAACTCTTAGGGAGGAAGAGATTGTTGCTGGGGTCAGGCACAAGGTATTGCCTGAATTCATTATTCTTAAGTACGAAGTTTTGCAAGCCTGTTGTCTGCTCTGTCAGACAGCACTTTGTTTTCTGAGTATTTGAAATGTCAGATCTTACCATGCAACTAGAAGCTGTGCTTTACAGAAGTTGTGCTTGTATGCAGCATTCAAATATATCAGCACATTAATGTTTTAAAAATAAAAATAAATTACAGTATATCATTTATATATACATTATATTATCAGTATACATAATCAGTATATTGTTTTATACAAGTTTTTATCTATATTTATATATGACATATATATAGGAATATCATCATTCCATAAATGCATGCTAATGAATGGGGTGTGTTGTCAATGAATTATAAAACACCCATTAATTCTTATTCAGTTTTCATGGTGTGTAATATAACAATCCTTGGTTTCATCTTTCCACCAAAAATGGACTAAAGAGGCTAAATTTTGACTAACTGTTTTCCAATCCAAGTCACTTGGCATATTTTTCTATTACATGCACAAACTTTAATTACTAATTGGATTTATTCAACATTTTTCATTCTTGAAGCACTGCACAAATAATGAAGCCTCTCAACACTTTTACTACTATTCATATTTATTATTATTATTACTAAACTCTTCATTTACAGATGGTAGAACATCTGCAACCATTTTAGGGAGCTATCCTCAAGTGTAAACAGAAGACAGCAAGGTTTAAAGACTTTTCCCCATTTGTGAATTGGTTTTTAAAAGCCTATTCACTAACACAGAATCCAGTTGAGAACTCAGTGTCTTAACACCTTCACAATATAGTCTTTTGCTCATCTATGCCATATTCAACCTCACTGACAAGGGCCAGAACATAAATGTCCTCTATCCTTAAACTTCCTTGAGTAAATAGGAAATAACTATTAGCTATAACCAACAGCTCCCAAGGTAGCTGTAGTGGATCGTTCCTGGGCACCAAGAGTACTGACGCAGTTTGTTACTATTATTCCCAGCCTCTTCATGTCCTTAAAACCTACCTGATGGCACAATTTTGTAATTTTCTTTTTCACTGAATGTGACCCTATTTATTGCCTTTGAAATCTTAAAGTCTGGTGGTAAGGCAATTACAGAAAAAGTGATCTGCATCTGGCCTGGGCCCTCAGTTATTGCACCACAGCCAGCATGGCATGATTTTCACATTAAATCTCAAAGGTTTGGTTTTTAGCAGTTAAGGACATCCTTAAATTTGGATTAAGACATTAATCCCAAAGTTAAAACTTAAATTCCTCTTGAAGTTAACATCAAATCCTTCCTCCTCTACCTTAAAGCTGGTTTAATAGCTCTGGAAATGCCTAGATCACATTTTTCAATATGGGCAGTGAGAGAGGAAGCTTCCCCATCTGCCCTGTGGATTTACTCAAACCTGCTTTTGGAGGTTTGCCTTCAAAAAGAACGAGTGTGCAGTTCTCTTTTTTGACCCTCTGCTGAGCGTTTGAGGAAGGGTGACAACTGAGACAGTGGCCTCTGTAAGTACAACAAACACTGCCTGAGACCAGCATCTCATTTCACATCACCAACAAACTGCCACTGAACACTGACAACTTTGTTCCCTTCCTACTGGCTACTATGCCTTTAGACAGTAACATCAAATTGGAAATTAGATATGTTTGGGAGAAACAAAGATTTTTTAAAATCAGTTGAAATAAAGGCATGTCAAAATCAATCATATCTTTATAAACTAACTACACTCTCGTTTTAAAATCCTGAGCATTATATAAATGATGGGACAATTTTCCAGATGTAAAATAAGTGAAAACTGAACTCTCATAAACCATATCACTTCTGCTGAAGTTATTTGCAAAATCAGTGAAAAGCAAAATTATAGAAAGCAGGCCACAGAGGCAGCACTTGATTAAAAATTATTTCTCTTACAGCAATGTAGTTCAATTGACCCTTTTATTAGCCAGGAATAAGATACAGCATTTACCCCATCCTCCATAAATCAGGGCATGGAAAGAAGGACAGAGTTTTAAATATACAAGGAGGCATTTAATCTGGAAGACAGATACACAAGGAGGGTCCAGAGACAAAACATGACCAATCTGAGCTAATCTCTCCGTTGGTATCAGGGATGAGCACCATGCAGCAAACCTCACAACAGTTATTGACAATAAACCCCTTTACTTCATTCTGAATTTTTTCTTATTAAATAGTTAAATATAACATTTCAAAATTATATTTATTGCCTTTAAAAATCTTAAAAATTAACTGGGGAAAAGAAACAATTAACTCGGCCTGAAGCAGAACACTCTCAACTTAGTGTTTCACTAAACTCTCAAAAACCAATACATTTCAGGTAAACTAAAATGTTCCATTGCAGATAGGATTCCAAATGCATTGCCTTTCACTCCCAGTTTTCAAATTCCAGCAACTCAAAAAATTCTTCAGATAGTTCTTGTCTTATCAGATAAATGACAGTCCCCCAAATTGATCCACTTTATAAAACCCAGACAGATAATATAGGGTTACGTTTGAAACTAATTAACAGACCCATGCTTTAAGGCAAAATAGGTTTCTTCGAGGTGTTGGGATGTTAGAAGAGGTTGGCAAAGCTCCTTGGGTGTGGAAAGACCTCTGCCTGTAGCACCCAGCTTCACCACACACCCGGTATCCCAACATCTGCGCACCGGTTGTTCGCTGCTCTGCTTTCCTTGTTTGTTCTAAACTGCAGACATGAAGTACAGTGGGCTGTGCCCCGTTTACATGAATGAAAAGACCTATTTACAAATACATCATAGCCTTTGCAAATCTGATTTCTCCCTAAATATTACATGCTTTCCTCATTCCATTTTCACTTTATGAACTTATTTCATGTCCTGTGATATAAAGATGATTTCACCGTAAGAAAAGACTGACTGATTGGATTATTTTCTTATTCTGTACAACTGCAGTCATTGTTTACTCAGAAAAGGTAGCTCATTTTCCCCCTATTTCCACACTTTGAGATTAAATTAATTTCCTCATTTCATTTGTAATTATGAAAATAAATATGTATTTTCCTATATATTTCAATTAGACTTTTAGCACAACTGTTGGTTTATTTTATACCAAAGACTACAAAATATAGTATTGAATTACTCTAACACTATGGCACAGGATTTTCTCTAGAAACCTCCTAATACTAGTTTGAATTTCACAATTACTTTTTCCTCCACTGTACCATAAAAGTAATATTTAATATATAACTTCTGAAACAAATTTTTTACTTACAGATTACAGAAGTGCCCGACTAGGCCACGTTCTACATGGCAATAACATTTATGTAATAAATAAGTAGTATCTCACATTAATATAATCCCTTTTATAAGACATAGAGGTAAATAATAACTACGATTGCTTTTCTCAGACTGCCAGGACATCAATCCCATGTTTTATTCGCACATCATCAGTTGGTTTCTCCGGCAGTAAATGAGAATTCACTAGTGCAAAGTTGCTTAAATTTCTTTCAGCAACGATGCTAGCATAAACATTTCCCCCCTTATCCTGCTTGTTCCTAGTATTCATTTTTGCTGTTTATTTTTAACCTGGGCTGGTTCCCAGATCTATTTCATTGTATGGTCTCACTAGCAGCTCTGCTGGCATTGTTGATGGGATAACATGGACAGAAAGAATGGCTGGAGATGAAGAGGAACGCTTAAAGTTGGTACTGATACGAAAGAACACATCTGAAAACGCAGGTTTAGTTTTATAATGTGTCTTCTGTATTAAAGGATACTGATCTGAACTGAGCTGCAGATCTTGGAGCGCAAATTACGAGCACCTAATGTTCCTCTGCTGTTCATCTCCTTTAGACCCACTGCTTGCACCAGCTGCTTCTATTGATACCATACAGCAACGACTCTGTTGACTACCGGAGAGCAGTGAACGTTCTTACTACAAGTTAGGCTTTGGCAGATGAGCATTTGCAAGCGTGCCTCTAGTAATCTGAGGTATTGCTGCCTCCAGGTGTCCTTTTTGCTCTTCTGCCAAAAATGCCTGTCTGGCAGAATGAGCAGAAGGGAATGCTTGAGCCTCAGCTGCTCCAAATACAGCATGCGATATCTCAGCTCAGCAAAACTTTTCCGCCACATTTCCCCAGCCTCCAGCACCACTAGAGTTACTTTTCAGGCACTCCAACTCCTGACTGTGAGAAGAATTTTATTCCCACAGGACAGACTGAGGAGGAGGCTGGGAGGTGAGCTTTCGTGTGCTTGCAAGGTATTCTTTCTGTTGCTGCTTCTCCTGCTCTCCCTTGGCTGCTGCGTCCTCACCCCCCTTTCCCAACTAGGTTCTCTTCAATGAAGCTCTATGTCCATCCTAGATGCATTGCTTTCTCACCTACTGCCTACAGCACACTTTCCTCTCTGGTCCTAGGTAGTTACCAATGTGGGGCCACCTTCCTCCAAGAAGCAGTGCTGATGATGCCGTACGATCAAGTAAGGCAAATTTGAGTGGCAGTGCCAAACTCTTCCAGGGAACAGCAGAGTCATGGGCAGGTGTCCCCTTGCTGCCCTAACTGGGGTGTGTGAGCAGGGAGAGGATAGGCAAGGAGGGTGTGGTTAGATGGGGAAAGTAATGTTTGACATCTATGCCAGATTCACCAGTGTTAATCTCTAAACCCCTTTAAATTATTGCTTGCATTGGAATACTTTAAAAGTGCATTTTTCTCACGTTTCTCCATTCTGTTACTGATCCAGAGTCAAGAGGCTTGTGGTCAGGATTAAAAATAAGGAGGCTCAGCCTGTGTCTTTTTCAACGTTAATGGCATTTGTGACACATCCTGAGTTATGACTCTAACAGAAGAAAATGTCTCATGACCAGAGTTACTTGGGTGGAGCCTTTAGCTAAGCAAAAGCTGAAAAAGAGCCCATCAGTGCTTTCTCTTGATGATTTAAAATTGTCATCTTGTTATGAAAATTACCCTTAGGAAGACAACAAGGAGTTTCCAGAGGAGGACTGTTGCTAGGGACTTGCATGGTTTGGCAGTAAAATACTGCAGTTTGTAATAAGCAATTTTCTAGTGTTGATTTAATAATATTTAATAGAAGGTATTCAAAATTTCTATGTTATTCATAACACAGTTGCCACTTCTGAGCTTTACTGTTGTGCTCTCTGTATACCTTTAGACAACACAGGGTATATCTACAGAGACCTCTCCCTATAGACCTGGAATTACACAGCCTGTGCACTTTGACCAGCAGTCACCTCACTGGCACCTCGTCAGGATTTGTCCCAACATATTTTCCTATTGGCTCTGGGCTGATGCAAAGTGATATCAGCACGATAAAAAATCATGTGAAAATACTTGCAGGTGTCCCTTCGGGATATCCCTCAGGGGTATTCCCAGCAGCTGCTCTGCTAATCGAGGAACACTGGGGGACATGAGAAAATTCTAACTGCCCACCTAAAAGAGCTGCATCACATCTCCCACGGACTCCTGCTCTGCCCTTTGCCATGCCCAGGTAGGTGGCAGTCCCTGCCGCCGGTGCTTTTACTGTGAAGCTGGAATGTGTTGGCCAAGCTGCAGGACAAGTCCCTCCCTCACCCCCTCCCCCCACAATTTAGCGAGTTGTTAACGAAGGGTGAATTGCATTTTCTCTAAGAGGACCATACCCCAAGGATTAAAAAAAAAAAAAAAAAAAAAAGAGAGAGAGAGAGCTCATTTTCTTTGCAGCATTAACTTTTCCGGACCACACTTCTCACTGGTTGTGCTACCATAACACTTAGTTCATAATAAGAAACTTTCAGCCTTCACTGCCTCACTCCATTTGCCATTCAAACTCCCCTAAAAGGCGACAAGCATTTAATTTTCTTCTCGATCCATCTGCGACTTGTATCGGCGCCATGCTGAGGGCAGCAGGAGCCGAGGGTGCCGGGAACACTCGGCAATACCCAGAACCTGGAGCTTGTGTTTAAGCCACAGCTCCCTGCCAGCTGGAGACACATTTAACATTCCCTGCATGACTTCAGCAGTTCAGCCACTTTCCCACATTCCACAGCTGGCCTCCCACCACCGCTCAGCTTGCAAGCACACACCACACCGGGGTCATATTCTTGCCATCAGTTCTCAAGTACAACTTGCTAGCGAAAGCTCTGGAGAGTTCTGTTTAAAATGTGATGGCACCGTAAGACCTGCATGTCCTGGCATTTCCGGACTGGCAAGGCTACACATAAAGAAGTACTTTCCCTATGCTCTTCAGCTCTTCTTCGTTTTACAAAAGCTCTGCATATCTTGGGAGCCACGAGATGGTTGGGGGGCAACCCTGTAAAGTCCCACAACAAATCCCTACTACTATGAGTAATCCCAGTGCTTTACAACAGGACACATTTGGAAAGAAAGTCCTTCAGGACTCATCCATGGAGATTTATTGTTAATAGTTCTCTTTTCTGACTGCAAATTCATGTTGTTTCACATGTATGCCACATCCATTTTTGTCCTTGTGCAGAAGTTAAAAAAAGGAAGCATGGAGTCTGGAGATGTCGATTTTTAATACCATACTTAGCTTGATGGGTTACAGTGGTTTGTATTTTTTTATGTCTACAAGTTGAACTGGCTCGTGCCTTTTTTGTCGAGCTCCTTGTGTCATGAAAAAATAAACAACAACTTTCTGAAAGAAATTATGAAGAAATCTAAGTTCAGTAAATTTCAGTGACAATTCACTACAACAACACTCCGGCAATTTGTACTTAGAATTTATCTTAAAAGAAAACCCAAAACTATTCAAACAATTTAGAGGTTAAGCATCAAGATTTTATGGGGATCACTAGACGGGAAGCCTATTGTATGATTTGTATCTGGATTCCTCATTTATCTATTACCAATCACATCAGTGGTTAGGGACTGAGCAAATAAAGAATACTTGAACAAAATTAAACTTGCATATCTGGGTGTGTTGGGCAGAAAGGTCTACAAGTTCAGGTTAGTTTTCCCTGGAAACAGTGAATAAGTGAACATATATCACCGAATTTCTGGGGTGCAACACAGGACTATTAATTCCACTGAAATAATGATTTGTGTAGCTGAAGTGATCTTGACATGAATGTACAGCAAGTGGATGTATCAAATCTAACGAGATAATAACAACAGTTGTGAAACTGGACAGGGAATAATGCAATGCTTGGGCATTTCTCATATATCATTTTAGGCCTGTTTTGGTACATAAATAGGACTTCATCATTCTGTAGCACCTTAAAGTAGTGTGAGTTAGAGCCACACATACACCAGAAAATATTTACCCGAAAAGGTATTTTAATTCTATTTTATCTTTTGATATTTATTTTAACACTTACTTTACTAATGTTTGAGTGAAAGCCTTAGAAAATTAACCCAGTCATATTATCACTGAAGTATAAAGACATTTGGCCCACATTTTGAAATATCATCCTCTCACTTACTTTAAAAAGCTAAGTCACTGTTAAAAGATAAGTAACACTCAAATAAGATGGTAGCTTCCTCTTACAATAAAAAAAATAAAATCAGAGAAGCATATTTTGTATAAATTATTTTCTATAAAGTAGTTTCGAGCAAAGTCCCAGTTTATGAGTTAACATGACAAGTTAAATACGCTCTAGTTCTAGTTAATATAAATTTATCACAGAAGCAGTGACAACCCCTTAGCTGCACCAGGATTGCTGACATCAGTACACAGGGGGAGTAGCTACAAATGCATGCCATTATTAGAATAAAACTGTGCTGCCAGCGATGAGAAGGTAGATTTATATTAGCAAACATTAAAATGTTGTTAAGGCAGAAGTCTTTACAGCCACACGACATGCTGTGTAGCATGATATTCTTAGAGTCTTAAAGGAAATGTGATAGTTGCAACTGAAAGTGAACTCTACCGGCTTTCGGAGCTCTTCTCTCTCCATTTGCTGGGCATAAGCTCATTCAAGTTAACACGGGTGATGTTACTCACAGGTAGCAACAAAAATTTCACCCAAGCTCATAGGGAAACCTCTCCAGTGCACAGCCTTGACTTTACCGATGTGCAGCAGCCATGTGCCTTCATGTTTGGCATTTTCTTTTACTCTCCTCAGACTACAATTCTTGCACACCTAAGTACCACTCGCTGTCTGAAGGCAGGGTGTCCCCACAGGGAGCTCGTTTCCAGCCTGCAGGCACAAAGCTGGGTACCAGCAAATGGTGAATTCCTCTCTCAGTCTACCCAGTGGCTATCTATCAATTTTTGCACGGCCAAGATATTCTTTTGACTTTGCAAGCCAGGACCTTCCTTTGGCTTCCCAGAATACACAAAAAGCCATCTAATTTAAAAAGAAAGAACTCATTAGCTATCGAAAGAAATTTTTTGTATTAAACATATGAGGGAAAGGTACCAGCAACAGTTGGCAATATAACATGAATTGCATCTGACAGAAAGGCCTAATTCAAAGGACAGTCATTTGAGAAAATATACTTCAATGGTAATAAAAGTCCCTGTACATTCACTTCTTGACTGGGCTGCTTGGAAGAGCATTTTCTAATGCTGTTAGCAAACATGCCACAGGATTGCTAATGAAATCTTTTATCTACTTCTCACACAAGAGTCCATGCACTACTCCTAAATTCTGAATTTTTAAAGCAATAATACTGGCATGTCACTGTTCTCCAGCTGAGTATCCATCCAGATAAATGAGAGGCCTTTTTTTTGAAAACTAGAAGTTATTCACCACTGAGGGATTGAAGGTCTTGACAATATAAAATAATTATTATTCCTTTTATAATCAGCTCTAATATAGAGTAGAATATAATTATTCTATCACAACTGATACAAACTACAATTTCAGGCAGCAGTGTGAATAATTTTTGGTCAATGAACAGTAAAAACAGCTCAGTGAAAGTGTAAAGAATGTATAGCTTACACACCCTAATTTCAAGTCTGCAACTAATACAAAAACCTGTTTTCATCTCTGATGAGTGTTGTGATGATCTGAAATTGCACAGGATTAGTACTATTCCAACGGAAAGCAAAGGTCAAGAGGTCTTGATTAAGAAAATTAATATTCAAAAGAAAACATTGTCTATTTGAAACAAATGCAAGCTCCTGCACCTGGGGAGGGATAACCCCACACACCAGCACAGGCTGGGAGACAACCTGCTGGGAAGCAGCTCTGTGGAGAAAGACCTGGGGGTCCTGGTGGACAACAAGCTGCCCATGAACCAGCAGTGCTCTTGTGGTCAAGCAGGCCAATGGTGTCCTGGGCTGCATTAGGAAGAGCACTGCCAGCAGGTCAGGCAGGTGATCCCGCCCCTCTGCTCAGCCCTAGTGAGGCCCATCTGGAGTGCTGTGTCCAGTTCTGGGCTTATCAGGAAAAGAGAGACATGGAGCTGCTGGAGCAGGTCCAGCAGAGGACTATGAATATAAAGGACTGGAGCATCTCTCTTATGAGGAATGGCCAAGGGAGCTGGGCCTGTTCAGCCTCCAGAAGAAACAACTGAGAGGGGACCTCATCAAGGTGGGTCAGTATCTGAAGAGAGGGTGACAAGAGGAGGGACCAGGCTCTGTTCGGTGGTGCCAAGCAACAGGACAAGAGGCAATGGGCAGAAATTGATGCACAGGAAGATTCACCTGAACATGAGGAAGAACTTTACTGTGAGAGTGACTAACACTGTAACAGGTTGCCCAGAGAGGGTGTGGGGTCTCTGTCACTGGAGATATTGCAGAACTGTCCGGATACAATCCTGTGCCGTGTGCCATGGAATAGCCCGGCTTAAACAGGGAAGGTTGGACCAAATGACCTGCTGTGGTCCCTTCCAAACTGACCCATTCTGTGATTCTGTAATTTATGTTTATAATTTGTTCGTAAGCTTTGAACTGTTCTTCTCTTCTGGATCCCAATGAAAGTTTGGAACATTTTTCATGTACTATTCAATTAGTGTCCATTTTTCTGCAGTGTCATCAACTGCACACAATCTTGTTAATTGTTGTACAATTAAACAAGTCATACACTGTACATTTAGATTCATATTCTACATTAACTTCCATTTTTACATACATCCATTAATATTAAGTTTTTCATTAAAAATGTTCATTCGGGTATAGTCTCCACATAAACAGCTTAATAGGAACTGAGGGTGGCCAGTTAATGAAATAACATTAGTTGCAAGCACTACAAGAACTATTATGATGTATATATATGCAAAAGTGATATCCAAAATGATTTTTTTTTTTTTATTAAAAGTAATAGAAAAGAAAAAACCTAGAACAAATACAAAATAATTCTGGTGACTCTGGAAACTCCTAGTGTTATAACGTGAAACACAGGTATTTCTGGGACTAATGACCTGCGGAATTGCAGTTACAATTCAGATTATCCACTTTCAAAGTCTACCAACTGGCTTGTTGTTTTGGCTTTCCTTTATTCCTTCAGGAATTTGTGTTTGCCTTTCATGGGTTACTATACCAAAGCAGGGACAAATATATAGATGCTTATTAGTCACAGAAATAAGGATGCCCAAACCAATCAGAATTAATTTTGCAATATGTTAAGTAACTATTAGTCCATACTTAAAACTCTCAAATTCAGGTACACATTCACATGTGCAAACTGAGTTCAGGTTTTGCTATGCCCTTACCAATTACTTTGTATACATAATTTACTCCTTAAGCTGTACAGGTGAAAATGCAGTCATGCCTCTCGATGCACTCAGCCACCATGGGATAGAATTACAAGTCAATGTTCTCTCCTCCTGTTTATGTTGTAAGTTCCAAGAATGACTATCATATGAGTACAATGGAGGTCTTCTGAGCAGTATGCTGACATGAAAGAAAAGTTCAGCTATGTTGTTTAATTGTGTATACGCCAGTGCTAGGCAACTCTCCAAACCTTACTGTAAACATTGTTTAAGGTTCATCCAGATCAGCACGATAATGAAGCTTGTGCTTTTTACGCTTAGCTTTTAATGACAGTTGCTTTTCTTTATGGTTTTATATTTACCTCTTCTGAAGCACAGTTAGAGACATCACACCGGGCTGACCTTTTTCTTTTACAGATTGATGGGTTGTCCTGTAAAGTCCTTGTCTAATATTCTGTTTACATCGTGTTGTTTTGCTGGATGGAGAACTGATTCATTGTCTTTTGTAAGTTTGTCTGGAGAACATATTCATCACTGCCTAACAAATGGCAATACTAGATTAGTAAGAAGAAAAGTGCATGTTCAACAAACACGATGTTGAAGACTTTAATGGAGCCAAAACCACTTAAAAGTTCCATGAAATGTATGGTTACTCTGAAAATATCATTCATGTTCTAACAAGTATATATGCACATAATAATGTAAAACTGGCACCATTAACTCTAATGTATAATCATTATGATGTTATTTTTGTTAATGTAAAGACATCTTCAACTACAAAAATATACATCTGAGACCAAAAATATAGGACGTGTGCTTCTTCAGTGGCGAGTTGTTCGAAGTGCAGACTGGGTGTGTGTAGGCAGACAATTATGAGACAAAGAACACTCCATTCCTAAACTTCAGTTCAATTTAAGAAGAAAGTTCATTTATTGCTCAAAGGACATAATTTACAGTGTTCCAAGTTTCTATTATGTAAGTGCTGCTGCATTTTATTTTCAGCAGGACAGTGAAATTTTAGTGAAGAAATGGCCATTAGATTTCATATAAATGCAGTCTTCATGTGAAACCCCTTTTTGGGGATGAGTACTGCAAGATGTGCTTTTTTGTAAATGGCTTTTATTTTGCAACGTAACAAAAAAATCAGTATAGTACTAATCCAGCCCCAATTATATATGTCTAAAAACTTCTGCAAGGTACAGCACATCGACATTTTTATCTATGTGGTTGTCAGAATCTAGACAATTCAGAGCTCTGGTAAAGACAGGCAAAATACTTCAGACTTGATCTGCAAAGGTCAGATAGAACTTCAGATTTTTAATCGTGTGAATATTCTTAACTACATTAATAAGTTCCAAATGCTGTTTTCATGATTAAGCATTTTATGAATTGTGACGCAGAGCTGAAGATTGTTAAAACTGACAGAAATAAAGTATTAGCAAAAAATAACATCTCTGTTACAGCTGAGATGTATATATAGGTCTCCTGACAATGAGATTAATGTCTTGCATTGTTCTTTATCAGGTCTGCGATGAGCCTGACATTATCTCCTAACACTGGAGATTTCCCTAATAGTACCCATTAGTCACAGGATACTGAATTCACAGAACGAAACAAAGTTTTTTAAAAAGCAGTAGTCTACCTTAAACCCAAGGATTATCACAGAAAGCACTTCTACTACCTCTTTTGCTTATTCCTAAGTGCACTTTGTGCCCTCGGTTTCCCTGAGACACGAAAGCCCCCTCAGCCCTCCCACGCCGTGCAATGGAGGCCTGGCCTGCGTGCAGGGCTGCCAGCCTGCTCAAAGGGGAGAAGGAGAATGACCAATAACCTGCATCCATTGCCAAGCACCTTCCAGTGTGTCATACCCACCTTCCAGAGACAACCCTCCGGACCACCTGGGCTCACAGGATATATAAGAAAATCTGCTTTTCCTTTACTATTTATTTCATTTCAAATAAACGTCCTCTGCTATTTCTCAAGAGAATTTGCTTTTGAAGGTTTGGCTGGATCCTCAGCAATTTCTTACATTGGTCAGAGGCAACAGAGAAGGGTCTCCTCAACTGAAGGGTCTCCTCAATTGTTTAGCCAATATCATGATCAGCCCCTTCCCTGGTACAACAACACTCTAGGCAGGCAGGAGAAGGGGTCCAACACCTCTCATTAAACCTGCCCTGTACAGGACTTCAACCTGTACTGGGAACAGATTCAGGAAAAGTGAGCAGAGTTGACACTACAGAAAGAACGTCCACTTGAGGACAAAACAGCTCATCTATACCTGCAAGGGTCTGGGTCACTGTGAGAATGAATAGTCAGGAAATTATTGTCTATCTCAGATGCAACAAAGTTCACCAATTTATTTTTTGTTCTCAGTAACTTTTTTTTTTATAAAAAACCACTGACAGTGCCTTAGTGAATGCTTCTGTGCAGATGTTAGTAAGATCTTAGGGCTATTTGCTCCTTCCTTGTTGAAACAAGTTGGTATGTTTGGAAATTATTTGCCTAAAATCAGAAATTCCAAACTTAATTGGAATGAAAAAAAAAGAATATAAAAAGAAATTAAAAATAGAACTTAAAGAGTCAAACATAAAATTCTAATAAATTAAATGAAAAAAAATTTTTTTCTTAAAGAACTATTACTAAAATCCAATAAAGACCAGGAAATACAAACATACATATTTCTAGAAAAAGAAAACATATATTGTTTACCCAGCATAATGCTCTTTTTAACTTGAAAAATATTTAATTTCAAGTATTCCTAATGTGTGACTTGATTCTCAGTTCTTAGCTACATATCAGTCATGGGATACATTCCATAGTTATGAAGTACTACCTTGAGAGATTTCATGCTTCCAAGCACATGGCCAATTTCTGCCCTGGGATGCAAATGTACAATTCTCTTTGAAATCTGTAAGAGTCACAAAAGTAGAACGTGCTGCACACTGCAACTGAGTTTTTTTCTGTATTTAGTGTCAAATTCTACTCGACATTACTTAACTCCATTTCCCTCCAGTTTTAATTGGAAGGCTGCAACTGAGCAGAGTTGGTCTCTCATGCCAACACTTACTGTAATTACATTAAATATATCTCTATATATACATCATAGCAAAGGTGGTTTTTATAAAGCTAAGCAACTTCATATTCATTCCTCTGGGTGACATAACTTTTTACTTCTAAAACTCCTAGTATTTAATTAAATGTGTTAATATAGTTATGATACATTTACATAATTACTTGTGTTTTGCACTACTGCACATCCTAGAAACCTTTCGATTTAAAATTAAATCCAAGATACCTGTGTAATTTCAGTACTTCTAATTCTCAAGAAAGAAGACATCAAAAAGAGTGCAGAGAAATCTCATCAGTGTTCTGCCAAGTGCTCTGCAGCCCGGTCCTGAATACTGCAGGCAGGCAAAATGCTCACTTAGTGAAGTGAATAAATATTCATTGTGCATTTATTTACTTCTGCTATTACTGGATTTAGTCATATAATTAAAACTATTAAAATCATTAATTAGAGGACAATATAGTTAATAGAGTTTTAGGTGACATGAGTTTAGCACACTGAGTCAGCTTAATTAAGTCTTGTCTACATTTGGAAAATTACCAGAAGTACTCTGAAATAACCCTGGATAGGGATGTGTAGATACATGAACATCTATATGGGAATTTAATATGCTCAATAATTCCAGAAAAGCATTTCCTTATAAATTCCATTATATTTTTAAGTGCAGACAAGCTCTAAATCTTATTAACATTAATATTCTGCGCCGTTGACAGCTTTTACTCTCTAACACTCCAGCGTATTTACTTCAGTATCATCAAACCTTTAAGGCTTCGTCCTGGAAAGAACAAGAGCAGAAGCCTCATGCATCCATTAACAGATTTAAATATAACTACATCTACAAGTAACACCGTGACAAGGCAATCACCTTGCAGAAGAAGAATTCCTTTTCTTATTTAGCTGGCTTTGAAAGTGGATTAAGCTGTTTTGGACAATGGTAGTATTTTTTTCAAGAAGAAAGCTCAGTTCACTTGAAACTATGTGGGGATAATTTTTTCAGAATACCTAATAAATCCTTATACCTGGCCTTCCACCAGTGCTTGCTGTGCTAATACTGTGCCCAGTGCTTGCACAGCAGTTACCACTCAAGGATCCCTGCTGTCAGAATCAAGGAACTAGATGCCAAATACCATTCTCAGGGGATGACTGCACATAACAGAGATGCAGGATGAAACTATATGCTACAAAACTCTGATATTTTATCATTTTTGAGTGCTAACATGACCAATATAACCTATGATTTAAAAAAAAAAAACAAAAAACCCAAAAAAACCACCATCAAAAAGAAAGAAAACCAAAAGCTACAAAACCGAGACATTAAACCTGAACAAACTAAAAAGAAGCTTCTCTCTTTGGATGTAGTTATAATTTCAGGACAGCATATTCAAAAGTGCAAAATCACTCTGCATTATTTGCAACTCCTTCTCCATAAAACCGAATCCGTTTTTTGGGCTGTGTGCTCCACAGGGGGAGACTGTGACAGAAAAATACAAACTCTGTGCTGCTCCTTTGGAGTATCATGATCTCCACCACAGCCAAAGGCCATAACACACAGTGATTCTGGCCACCTCACATACAATATGAATTAAAATATACAGATCATTCTATTTCAGTTACAGAAACTGCAAATGTTATTCTGCAGTGATGACTTGAGCATAATGCCTAACCTGCTCTTGGGCCCTGCTTTTTCCTCCAAGTGATCTTAATTTAAACAGAAAGCCCACCTCTCTGCTCACCAAAGCAGGCTGGAATCTTAGTTCTAGTCCAAACACAGAATCTCCTCGGGCTTCAGTGATGGACCTCAGCCTTGAGCTGACTGACACATGACCAGAGCAGTGAGTGTGGACACGTAAGGGTTCTGGCACAGTACAAACAGCACAAATGTGCAAGGAAAACTTTACTGTGAGAAAGCATGTCTCTCTATGCATGAAGCTTAAAGAAAAGAAATATGTTACTATAAATTCTAAGTTTCATTCTGACTGATATACTGCATAATTTCAACTGAGCTCTATTCCCCATGCATACTCTTCCGACCTTTTATATTGAGATGGGAGCCTTCTGGGCTTCTTTTCTGTATAGCCACTTCTGCTAGGAGCAGTGATATTCTGTCTGCTAAGTAGATATTAACTCCATTTAGTCTTTGTTACACTCTGTATTTTCTTGGATTCAGATTCATGCCAGACCTATCAGCATAAGAGAAATTATGAACATATAAAATATCAAAAAGAATTGCAACACCACCACATAGCTTGAGAGAGTGTTCAGGAAGCTCTTGCATTTACTCTAGTTTCAGTGTAATAAATAACAAAACATAAGCTACAAGAAGTAAAAAATGCCAAACTCTTCAGTTCTGAGAACTTTACCTCTGTAACTTTATATCCAGTATTACAACAGGGCTGCAGCAGATAAGAGGCAAAGATAACGGTCACATTTGTCCCCAGAACACCTTTCGTCCTCTCACAATCTGTATAAAAAAAGGCCTTTCCCAGAGGTCTTGTCTGTCTGTTCCCCAAAATCATCCATAGTTTTTTGTAAAAAAACCCTTTTATTCTTGCTGAACTTTAGCAGTCCCCAAACTGAGTTCTTGCAGAAAACTGCCTTCAATCTCCTTTTGTTGGAGATGCAACTCCCCATGGATGGCCTGGCAGCTGGAGGCGTCTTCTTGTGCCATGTTCTGGCACACATGCCACAGTCCCTCTACTGAATTGGGCTTCTGCTCTTCTCTGCTCTTTTCACTTATTCTTTTCCCTTATCTGTTCCCCACAGCAATTCTCTTCTTTCAAAATTAGTTTTCTTTACATTTTCCCTCCATCTGGTTTTGTACTTTCCAGTTACCTTTTCCTCTTTTTCTATCTCAAATGACAACACAAGAGACAGGTCTACAGCCAGCTCCTAAGAGCCTATTTAACCCACTTCCAGAGACAAGCTCAGTGCTGGGGGCAGAGAAATCAAGCTGGATCAGTCCCATGGGACCATCTCCCTTCTGTCCAAACCCACCACTCTCGAGACCAGGTGCTCTGGGCCTCAACATGGGAGCAAGGACTTACAGTGGGTAGTTCTAAGGGTGTCTGTTGCTTCAGTGAAGCCAACATTAAATAAAATCATAGAACCCCTGCTACTTCTCTACTGTTATCTCAATGGCATTCTGAGACATGATTTCCTTTCCTCTTTTCCAGATGCTATTCTTGTAGGTATCAATTATCAAAAGATTCTCACTAAAACTGTGAAATATTTGTCATTCCCAGACATGGCTCTCAGCTTTCTACTCCCAGAAATCCCAGCTCAGACTCCTGACATCCTCCACTAATTAGGCAAGCCAGCGTTGCTCATATTTGTACACAGCCCTTGATACCAGCCTTCTTTCTGCAGTCTCCAAAGCATCCAGAGGCTGCTGAACTCTGCTTTAAAGCTATAGGCTGTCTGGTACAGTCTAGAAATTTTCCAGATCATTTAAACTGAAAAATGGGAGCTGTAGAAAAATAAATATTCAACTTAATATTATGTATATTATGTCTTGACATAAAAGGAGGATTCTGGTGCATGATTTTTCTGCAAAGACTAGATTCTAGGGGCATTTAAATTAAAGAACACATGGAGCTTAGTATCAGTGTCAAGAGAAGGACTGAGGTCTTAATTTATGAAAAAATCACAAACTAGTGCCCATTTTACACATGAATGCCTTCATTACACAGACAGCATCCCAGAATATTTTATAAATAATACATGCACATCCATACTTCACTAGATTGCCCAATATCTAAATTACTTGAAGCACAGGCTATCCTGCAGAGTAGGCACCACACTTTCAAAGACCAAAGAATAACAGCATTTAGTCAATCAAGGAAATTGAATCAACTGTGAATATTTTCTAACAACTGGTAGCTAAATCTAAACTAGACTATATATCCAACACATTTTAAAAATGCAGGTATACAACCTCCACCAGAGCACTGGGATGGGCAGCATCCTCCCTGGATGACAAAAGTAGCACAATTTCCATTAATGAGAAAGACAGAATATCTTTTGGAAGACAACACTCAGAGAAACTCCTGCTCTTAAAAGGTGCCACAGAAATGCCAGGAGTTCTGTTGTTCGGCATATATACATTTCTAAACTTCATATAAATATCAATAAAAGAGGAGCCATTTATACTAACCTTGACAGAGCTGAATAGTGTAAGTAAGCATGGGAAATGACCCATTATATTTCATATGAATAAAAAGGTATCTATTATTCATGTGATCATTATTCAATTATTCATCTGACATAGAATCCCACTTTCAAATTTAAAAGAAGGAAAGGGGCAACAAATATAAAATATGCATAGTTGCTTTCCTGCCTCTTTTGGGGGCAACATGGCAAAGTAAACTTTCGTCATTCTCTTTCATTTTTACTACGGTATTTTGCTATTTCTCCCAGAAAGTAACATGGCTACTCAGCATTTAAGTGTTAGATGCTTGGTAACACTCTTCCCTAGTCCCACGTCCTCAACTAAATAAAATTCCAAGAACAGCATTTAAAATCCCTAAGAGCAAAAACATCCCCAGTACACAAATGTATCTTCATTTTTCTCCCAATTCTATATTTTTGGAAAAAATCTGCACTTTTTTTTATATTCAGATAGCCCAGTCACCATCAAGGTAAACACTCCAGGACAAAGAAGAAAATAAAGAATTGTTCAACTGGCAATTTCTTTTCTATTATGACTTTCTGTGATAATGTTGCTGTCTTTGACTTTCCGGCAATGAAAGTCATCTTAGGGTCAACTTAAACCAGTGTTGGCTTCCTAAATATATATTCTGGCACCTAACAAGAAACATGATTTTCAGAATTAATGGACAACTATGATCAGTTTAGTTAGCAGTGTAAAAATGAACTGACATTTGGTGGGTTTTACATGTTTTTCTCATCACCAATCTGGTTGACAACCATAGCTGTGATTTTATTTTTTTTAAGATCTAGTAAAAGCAGCATCTTTAAGATTAACTCTAGGATTTGGGAACATGTGAGTTCCTATTATTATACCTGCCATTGAAAATCCTAAGAAAATCTGGGGGAGAGTATATAAAAGACACTGGAAAGAAGTGCTAATAAAAGCAGAGCGAGCTAGAGAAGCTGGGTGGGTGGGTTTGGAAGCCTTTCATGTATCCATAGCTCCTGCAGCTGATGAACTTACTGTAATTTGGAAGAAAAGTCATGTGAAATATAGCAGAACTGTTAGCGAAAAGCAATAGGAACATGTAAATTCTTCCAGTTTTTTCTACTAGAAAGAATAGTGCCTTCCTCAGTATTCTGCTGTACCTCTGAATAATGTCTACTTGGAAAGAAACAAGATTTGGGCATTAATTATTGTTTTATTTAATTTTTAATCCATGTTCCAGACAAAAACTTATCACATTCAGATTTGATGCAGGAACAAGAAATGTCAGCCTAAAAAAGTGTATAAGAATGTATACAAGTCTGTCACAATTTACAGCATAATTTTGTAGCACTATAATGTTCTGCCAGGAGAAAAACAAATAGACAAACCTAAAACCTCAATTTTTAAGCAGCTTAAACAAGATATTTGCTAAAATGGGATAAGGGAATTTGCATGATTTATCATTATTGAAATATCATTTGCATATTTGTAGAATGCATGTTCTGTTAAACAGAAAAAGGGACTTCCTTCTATACCCTTCCTTTCCAAATTCCATAGCACAGTTTACAATGATGGAACATGGAAGGAACAGTAACAGTTTCTTCAGAGCCTCTTATGCTGATGGATGGCTACCAGGGCCAGCCTTACAGAATCACACACTAGTTTGGGAAGGACGACTGGAGGTCGGGCAAGTCCAACTTCCCTCCAAGAGCAGGTTGCTCAGGACCTGTTGAGTTTTCCACCATCTCCAAGAGATTCCAGAACCTCTCTCAGTACCTTCAGGTCACACTTATGGTAAAAAATTGATTTTCTTCATATCTAATCACAATTTTCTTATATTCTAATTTGTGTCCATTGTGTTCCACCCTATTGCCTCTTCCCTTCTAAGATAAAAGTACCAGCTCTGCACACAAGGGGAGAGCAGTGAATGTCATACTTGGACCAAGTGGAGCACTACAAGTCTCCATACTGGGACTGCTGTGTTCAACATTTTTACCGCAGAGAAGTGCAAAGTTCTGCACCTCTGAAGAGTCCCTTGAAATTATGTCAGCTGAGAACTGACTGGCCGAGGAGCAGCTCTGCTGGAGCAGACCTGGGGGCTGTGACAGACACGCTCTGGTGTTCCTGCTGAGCTGCACTCAGAAAGGGAAGTGACTATCCCTGCTTCGAAAGGCTCCATTCAGAAACCCACGTAGTTTTGGGCCCCCAGTAAGTGGCACTGACAAGCCAGAGCAAGCTCAGTGCAGGGCTGAAGAGATGGCTGGGGTCTGCATCACATATTCTGTGAAAAGCTGAAGGAACTGGGTTTGTTCAAGCTGGAGAAATGGAGGCTTTGGTGGGAGTTAGTAGCAGTTTTCCATTTATAGAATGGAAATTTCTGAGAAGGTTATCAAGGAGAAGGGGCCAGGTTCTTACAGTGGTCCATGGTGTGAAGACAAGTCAATGAGCCTAAGTTGAAACAACATAGGTCCAGACTGGAAATAAGGGAAAAAAAAATCACTACGAGAATAGCAAGCATTGAAACAGGTTGTGCTGAGAGGCTGTGCACCTCCATCCTTGGAGACTTTCAAGAACAGACCGAATAATGCTCTAAGCAACCTGGTCTGATCTTCTAGACAAATCCAAATTGAGCAGAAGGCTGATTTAGAGAGCTCCTGGAGTCCTTTCCAACCTGAATTATCCTGTGATCCTACTCCATGCATCTCCAAGAAGTGTCTTGCTCCACTTTTTCAACACATTCTCATTTGATACATTTAGACAGCAATTAGCTCTCCCCTTAGCCTTCTCGTCTTAAAATAGCCTGCTCTTCTAAATAAAGCCATTTGTAGGACCTGGGCATAAAACAGGGAAATACCCATATTCATCAGAGAAAGGAAAAAACCTCACCCAAATACAGATGTGGAAAGAGCCGAGAACAACCTAAATATAAGCACTGTGAATACAGTCCAGTAAAAGGCCTGAGTGGTGAGAATAGCGAATTGGGGAAAGAAATTTGGGACTGAGAACAAAGAAACTCTATGATCCAAGTTCCCTGCATTCAGGGAAACTGGAGTTTGACTACTCTGTCATTTATTCAAACACATCAAAGAAACTTCTACACATAACCTTTTTTTCCAGCTACCCGGAACAATAATAATCTGAGCTTTTGGATAACTGACTGGGTGAAAAGAAGTAAGAGGCATTCTGGAATCTTTGACCCTGATAGGAGCTATGTTTCCCCTTCCAAAATGTCCCCGTGCATTCTCCTCACTTTCATGTGCAATAGTCAAAAGCAAATGGTCACTAATCAGGAAAGCTACCAGGAAGAAACCAGAGGGTCACTGACACTATTCACAAAATTCAGAGTTTGTATCATAAACCCTTCTTTAATGTTTTTTTCTAGGAGACAGAATGTTTTAGCTAGTACTTTTCCAAATGAGTCACTAACACCCTTGTCTTAATTCTGCAGCTGCTGCTAATTTGAAGTGCCAGCCTTCTCCCCCCTTTCCCCAGAATGAAATAAAATATCAATGTTGCACTGTGCTGAAAATGGAAAGTTAGATGTAACACTATGCTACAAGGCCTCTGGAAGTTTCATTTACATTTGATTCTTTCTTTCCTCCCAGGCCTATACCTAACTTAAGCCCTCTCAGCAAATTATTTCACACCTCCACAATCATTGGTCCTAAGAATGAAAGACAGACTCAAAGGGTTTTTTAACACTTAGTGCACCAACATCTAACACAATTTGAAACAACAAAAGAGAAGATAAAGTCATAGAAAAAATATGTTAACCAGTTATCTGCATTTATGTGTATTCAGCGGATTTTGGTAACCTAAGAGCTCAGCTGGCCAAGGCCCCGGAAAACCTTTTATCCAGAAGAGCTACACAGCACCACTTTGTCAGACAAAAGTGAGACCCAAGAGGGTGGACTTCTTTTGGAGACAACTTCACCCATAGCCATGCAAATCTCAAACTTCTTAAGTATCCCACTGGCTGCTCCACTGTGAAAAGGTACTGTAGCTGGGGGCTTTGGGGGCAGTTTTCAGCCAGACTGGTTTCTTGATTCAGCTCATTGACTGATCATACAGGACCAGCACAGGGGAAGGAAGAGGAATGGGTTGCTATGAGCAATGGGGGGAGACAAGATTGCCCTTTTTGGCTCTGTGCATAGTTATGTAAAATTAAAGTGATTATGTAGCTACAGCCTGAGGGATAGAAGAGGTCACAGATACTACCACAGCGTATAAACTGCTGTGAAAATTGTGTCAGTGTGTGTTGCCAAGAGACAAGCACAGGAATTCACTTCTTAACCTGTTGTAAAATCCACAAAGTGAAGCCTGTTCACTCCACCTCTCTAGAAAAGATCAGTACTTCCCTCTCAATGCACAAGTCACACCAAACCTTTTGTGTTCCACTTTGTATCAGGAAGCTCTGTTTGTCTACCTTGAATGATTATGAAGCATTTCTCACAGGCCTTACATGCATGCTGAGATTTCAGAAATTTATCTTAAATGTATTTTGAAATATTTTCATCAAGTCTGAGCAACTGAGACTATATACGCTCTTACAATCTCAGACCATGAGCAAGAACACAGTGCTCCAAAAGCGACCATGGAACAAGTGAGCTGTGTATCTGGTTATACCCATGTCCAACCTCTTTGTCTTCCTCAACTCTGAGATTACAAAATTCAGCTCAGAACTCACTGAAATAACATTTAAATGCAGATCTCGGTATTTTCAGCTGAGGAAGACTAAGAAGATGCATGAAGTCAGATAATAATTATCGTCTATTAACCACAGTAAATATGACCTGAATCTGTTGTGTGTCTGTTTTGACTGAAACGAATTAAATTCAAATAGAAAAGATTTTTATCAGCATGCTTTTCCAACATTTTTCACTTTTTTAGCAAAGTAGGAGTTTTTCCAGTAGAAATAGTTGTGAGTACTACTTCGCACAGCCCACAGAAAGTCTACACAATACAACAAAAACAAGTATATAATTTTAGCTAAATCTGAGCATACATCTTCAAGGGACCATTTCTCAAACAAAAAACATACTTTAATGAAAAACAATTTATTTTTTAAAACCATTGTTATTTGCTTGATTATGGAAGACTGAAACTCAAATACATAATTGTACCAAGCTATGTTTTCCTGTTTATTACTACACCTTTGTTCAAACTTTACTACTACCACAGCCACATTTCTTTCAGTAGGAGCACTGTGGTAGTGGTATCAATTACCTTTCTGAGTAAGAGTGATGCATCTACTGTCAACATTGATAGCTCAAACTTTACTACTTGGACTTCAGAGCAGATGAAAAATTGTGTCCAAGGCGGTTTTTTGATGTATATACTAAGTAGATATGTTTCTCAAAGGTATTGTTTTATAGAATAAGAGATTTAGAAAACAATGCTTTACTACATTGTATTATTCTTCATTGGAAAACATGAATAATTTTGCCTACCTTTTCTTTATTCTTTCAACATTGAGTGGAAGCTCAGAAATTTACTCAGGAAATTTCATCCTTGAGACTGGGACCTAGAGACTGATTCTCTAACTAGTAGCAAAGTATTTAGAAGTATATAGCATGCTCAAATCTGGTTTAAAAGTAATGAGAAAAAAACCCTACTATTACTATGAAGAATATCAGCTGAGTTTAAAAAAAAAAACAAACACACCATACTTTGAAGAACTGTTTTATTCAAAGAAAATTAGCTTCTCCCCCCACAAACTTATTGCACACCTTTCATGACTGCCTTGGGATCCTGTGCTGAAGGTAAAGCTAGAAAATACACTAGCACAAATCAGACATTTGTAACTCTGGCTTCTTGCAGCTGTTGCCTACCTACTGGATATAAACTTCACAGACTCAAACCCAGTGCCTGGAGGGGGCTAACAATCAAATACAAAAGGAAAACAGCACTGAATAAATGTCTCAGGACCATTTCAAGCCATAGATTGGTTTATCACCTTTCTGTAAAAGTCAGTCCCATAAGACCATCAGAGTCAGGATCTGCTCATATGTCTGCAGTAAAGTTACTACAGAATCACAGAGAGGGACCAAGATTTTGTTGACATTTGTTAAATGAAGCAAATCACACAGTATCAAATTAAGCCCCAAGCACAGTGTACTCTAGGGATGAGATTAGTCTCAAACTTCTAGAAACTACAAAGCTAATAAGACCCTGTAATTTCTACCATTAATTCAGTGGGGAAAATATTTTTTACTTTGTCATTTGCAAATTCAGTCTGTAGCGTGTGTATATTTATACCATTCCCCTCTGTAAGGAGGCTGGATTCAGGGAGGAAAGTTGTGGCTTTCGAAAAACTCTTTTTAAAAGATTCCCTAGGAGAAACACACAAAATTAACACACGTTATGGACGCTATAGCTGCTTTTCCTTGATGCCAGCCCCAATCACACAGTCTCTGTGTTGCACCCCCTAACTTTTGCTCCTCTGAAGATTATGACCATCATGTCATTGCAAATCACCTCCAAATTAAGCATGATCAGCATAACCCAACCATAAATCAAGGTTCTAGTAAATGTTGCTTATCTGAAATCAAAGACAAAACTCATGTTGACTTCAATGAAGCCAGTCTTCGAGATGATGGTGTTGTGAAGTGTTTCTACATTTTATGTTCCTTTTCCAGAGTTATTTAGAGAGTTACAACGATGAACATTAAAATACATTTTATGAACACTTGCAGAGCTTTGTACGAACTTTGCTCAACCCATATCTAGAAAGGCTTTTGCATATATAAGAATTATTCCAGCAAGAGTTTCTAGAAATACTTTCTGAAGGGCATATTTCTAGTTCATCACAGGCTACCTGAACTGAACTTTAAAAGTTAAAAGTAGCTGTAACTGGGACAAGGACAGAGATGCCTCTCACAAAACAAGCTGGCTGGAGCAATTACGTAGAACGATCATTGTGACCAGTGATGAAAAGTTACTGGTCTGATGTATGGATGTAAACAGACATTCCCAGTTTTGGACTGGGATGTTTGGAAGAAGAGGAAATGCTCTTTCTAGGTAATACTCTTCATTTCTCTCTATTTTTCAACCTCGGAAATAGAGTCAGAAGGATTACCTTACCACCAAAATGCTCAAGTTTTTCTTAAAATTGGTGGATTTTACAATTCTTTCCCTTCCACAGTATAGTACATTTTTTGAAGGAATTCTTTGGATAGTTGCACAATAAATCTCCAGCCTGGCTGGAATGGGAGAGAACACATTCAAGAGGCTGAAGAGGGTAACAGGATCAGGTAACTCTGTGGAGACAAAAAGTTTGCCTGCGACTAACCTGTGGTTTTTTTTCTTTTATTTTAATGAATTTCTAAGCTTAATGAAGAACCACAGAGATCACAATTATGGACAATTAATACAACTTCCCAGAACGCAAAATGTGCAAATTACTTTTATCCAACCTTATAAACACATGTACTCTGCTTTACTGTAAACTTGTCTTTTACTGTGTACAGATTTTGCAGTCTCAGTGCATATGAAATAAATCTAACTAAACTGATTAGAATTAGTAATCATTTATGCTGATGAAAATCAGCTCATAAGCTACTGAAACTTTTTAAAGGGTGACAGATGTGCTTGGTGCAGACTGCAGTGCCAAGGTACACATTAGCAGCAAACAATTAGCAGGTCCTACCTCTTCTGCTTTAGAAGCAGAAGGTTCTACACTGGTCTATTAATTTCATATACTGACACTAAACTGCAGCTTATCCACTATCTGCTAATAAGACAATTTCAAGTCTACTCCGTTTAATACTGTTAACTGATTTCTTTCTTACTCTACCATCAACAGGCTTGGGTAAAAATTAGGTGTTCTCATTTTAAGGTTTGCTCTCAACAACCCGAGAACAAAGTTTTGACATGGCAGAATCTGCCAGCTCGCTACAGTTTATATCAATCTACAGTCCTGCCTACAAACCTACGCAACTTCTAGAAATATTAGTTCTTCTCAGAGCTGCCAGGGCACCAGTTTTGCAGCTACCAAATGATAAAGTTCAAAGCCCACTTGAAGATAATTTAGCAAGATTCGTAAGACTTTGTTACTTCTACGTTTTGTTACCTAATACCATACAAAATAACTAGAATTCAAGTATCACATGGGTATTATCTATGGCTATTAAATGCTTACACTTTAGACATGCCATTCTATTTACAGGAAATCTTGCCATCTTCTACGAACTCTCTCTTATACAAAGAGCTTTCCTTTATGATACAGAATTAGTCTGATAGGGGAATTAGTCATATTGCCACGTAACTCCCCAAGGGAAAACCAGTAATACAGGTAGTTATCACAATTTAGTTGTAAACTGCTGTGTGCATTGTGACCCTGAATTCCACTTGGTATGGGAAAACAAAACATAGATTCACTTTTATTTCTTACTTGACCAAAGCAAACAGATTGTGGCCTGGACATGTCTCTATACATTTCTATTTGTTTATGTGTACTCTGTCTTGTTAAATATTACAGTACTCTGCCTGGCACAGCCAGGTTTTACTCCTGGGCAGCACTGGTAGAACACACGTAATCTTAAAGAAAATAATTTTCAAAAATGTTGAAATACAAAATCTCTCAATTATAAGTAAAGCTTTAAGTATGGAAATGAAATAAAACTGAGTTGAAATTTGAAAAGCAATGGTACAGAAATATGCTTAAAGAAAGCACCTAAACCATTAGAAACATCCTGTGAATTTGGACAATATTTTTGATGCTCTCTGACAAGCCATACAATGCTGCAATATAGGAACTGTCCTAAAACATACATTCACTAGAAGACACAAAAATTTAGCAGATATGTCAAACATATTCCAGAATAAAAACTGTCCTAAAAATGAAGGTTTTACAAGCTTCAACTTAAAGCCATTTCAAACTGTTTTCATTGTCATAATTATATTTCATATTAAAAGTCTTCTTCCAATGTTAATTTTGTTCATTTCATCTAAGCCCACGGTTTCACTAATCTCTTTTGATGCTGAGCTCCCTAAGAATAGGGGGAGGGAGGTGCTGAATCACAGCAAATATTTATATTTCCTCACAGAATACATCACTGAACCAGCTTGAAGACTTCATGAATAAGATTGTGAAGATCATAACAGTCAAATACAAAATCTGTTTTTTAAAATCTAAACCATATTTGTAGCAATTAAAATAGTTGACCAAATCAACATTTTAACCTAAAGAGCCATTAGGAATGTATGCAATTTATCTAACGAGTAATTTTGAGTGCTCCACAGAAAAATCCATCTTCAAGAAATTCCTATCACCTCTTAGTTATTGATTTGCAAATTATTAGTCAGCAGATTTTCCATCATTATTTAAATGAGGATAAGATGAGAAGCAAAACTTCTGGTTTAGGAGGTTTTCCTACCATCCCCAGTGTAACCGTGTACCATAACCCATCGCTCATTCAGCAAAGGTGCTTCATTTCTGTTATCATTTGTGTTTAATAAAAACTAAATATTTCTCCAGACTTACTGAAATAGTGAACATAGACTGGACAGTGGGCTGTTTTGGGGCCCAAAGAATAGAACACCGAAAACCGACGATTTAACTGAATATTTCTATATGTTCAGAGAGGATCCATAGTGGGAAGATTGCTTATATTACTGGATTCTGCATACTTGAGTATTAAGACTTACAGTTACTGGTCCTTGTATCTATACAAAGGAGACACCTATTTTTCTTTTATTTCTTTTATAAAATCAAGATCTCTGAAAACAGGAAACTTTCACTGTATCTCAGATATTTCATTTCATGTGTGTAGGTCAAATAGCTCTGTGTTCTCTCTGCTGAAACAGCAATGTAACTTCAGGTTGTATAATTTTATAGCAAAGACTGCAAGACAGTTTGAAGAAATCATTGACTGTAATACAAATCAATATTAAATTATCTGTACAGGAAACATTTTCAGAAGATGGTCCATCATGCCTTCTCACAGGATCATGGATTTCTAGGATCATTCTTTACTAACTACTATAAGCTACTACAGTTTATCTCCCTCTTCAATTATTTACAGGTCAAAACAGCCAACTGATACTGCTTTATATATATTCCATGTTATGTACTTGGTTTGTAATTTATTACTGCCATGCAAAACTATGAAGATAAAAGTTTCTGAATAAAGACATTTGTTTCGTTTGAGAATGTACATGTAGTCATACAGCTAAGTGATGCAAAAGGCTGTTCTCTAGGCATTCTACCATTCTTTAAAATAATGCATTAAATATATATATGTAAACAGTACTGCAGTGATTACTCTGCAGCATAATCTTTAAATGGCTATACATTTGTATCTGTACATCTTTAGCCTGATGTCGATTACACATTTAACAGATTAGTTGTTTCCAATCACATTAAGACCTTCATCATATTTCTATCAATTTCTGTATATATGAAAGCACATTTCAAATCCTCCTCATTGCTGCCTTGTAAAATGTCTCATGACTGTCAAATGGAATTTATTTCTCAGCCAAGGAGTATAAAATACATTTAACAATACAGTAACACAAACAAAATAAAAAGAAGAGCCTATCAAGTGTACAGATAAAGGGAAGGGAATTCTTCCCTGTCATTGCCAAAGTGGCAAGAGACTTCAATAGCAAAAAAAAAAAAAAAAAAAAAAAAAAAAAAGAAAACCAAACCCCACACCATGGTTAAAACCTCTAACAAGAGTTCACACACTGAAGCCTCATATGGGTCTGTTTTGATTTGTGAGGAGTGTCACTGGTGGTTGGAAAGGCTTATGCTAAATGTTCCAGACAGCTGATGCAACCACCTCTGCATCTGCCAGTTTGCAGCATGATGCTTCTAGAGCAGTGGGGCTGGCTGCCCTCAAAGACTTGAAGGAGAAAGGGAAAAAGGTGGAGATTCTCCACCGCAAGAACTACTAACATCCATATCCCCGCAAAAAGCAACTACCCGTCTACAACATTGATCATAAGGAGCTGGACCTGCGTTTTTTAATCCAGTTTGAAAACTGCGAGGTGGCAGCTCACAAAGGTCCAACTCCACAGACAATGAGTATCCACCCGAGTCCGACAGCTTCTCCAATGCCCGTATTTAATTGGAATTAAATACGGCCATCCCCATAGCAGCAGTAAGCACGCCCTGCCACCCCTCGGGATGTCACAGCACCCCCGCCGCGGCTGAGGCACGGCCATGGTAGCCCCAGCCGGCCGAACTTCGGGTCCTCTCCCCGCGTTCCAGGGGCTGCGCTGGGCGAAGGCAGCGGGAGCGCGGCCCGCAGCGCTCCGCTCTGCGGCGGGGTGGCCGAGGACGTGGTTGGGAAGGAGGAGACACACCGAGAGCCCTGGGGAAGAGGAGGGACCGACAGCGGGAGGGGGAAGGCGAAGGCGAGAGGGGAGTCAGGTCGGAGACTGCACGGTTGGGAGCGAGAGGAAGGAGTGGAAGCCCGGCGGGGGCTCCCGGGGCGGCGGCGGGCGGCAGGAAGGGGCTGTCGGCTCTTTCCTGTCTCCGTCCCCCGGTGCAACCTGACCGCCTCCCCCGGGCCGTGCCCCCGCCGCGGAGCCCCCGCCCGGGCTCCGCCCCGTGCGGCCGCCCCGAGCCGCGCCA